>ML799400.1:167131-266429 GCA_009831015.1 Picea engelmannii
TACGATTGGTACAACACACTTATTCTTTTCTTGGATTAGCTTTATTTAGCTCTTGAATTTTTTATGTTAGGGTTGTTATCTATTATGAAACTAAGCCAAATATGGAGATGAATATGATCATGTTACAACACAACTATTCTTGGGATAAGATACCATATATTATATTCTCATGGCTTGTTTCAATTCTTTTCTTTAGGTTGCAAACCTTTCTTTCATTAAAGGAATTATGGTCATAGTTGGAAATCCTCTAATGAAACACTCTTTATGTTGCATATAATGGATTTGATAAGTTACCCTACTCAATAGATCCCAAAACCTTTCACCATATTCCCATGCATTATTTCCCACTATTTGTTTAATTTCCTTTATTTTAGCAATACTATGTTGCTTCAACTTAGGTTGGTTAAATTCAGAAATAAATTGTTGCTTCATCTCATTTATGGTCGACCTTGTGGACCATGCATGAACTTCATATATCACTGTAAATATCTCCACATAGATTTTTCTATAACTCCACGATCTTTGACGCTAGGGTAGTACCCTTAGCATTCCATATAGTTTTGCGAAGAACCAATGTTTCCTTGGAACCTCTTTACCTTACTTGAAAACCCAATTAACCTTAATGTGGATCCTCCTTGTGTTCTTGCAATGCTAATAGAAGCAATTATGACTAAAATGAATCCTATATATCTTGATTGTGCTACTAAATTATGATTCTGGTTATGGGATGAACTACCAACCCATAGATTGAATTTTGATTGATTTATACTACTACCACCATTTCATCTTGACATGGTGACTACTTTGACAAAAACAAATAGAATCAACATAATTTATTGAATGTACCTAATTTTTTTTAGGATATTTAGACACTTAGGAGTTAGCTAAGATCAAATTGGTCTAATGTGTCATTAGGTAAAAGTTTGTTTATTTAGTATGCATTTGTAGTAAGGAAATTCGATGGTCACGATATGTTCCTGACATAGAGTGATCCAATAGATCATATTCTTCTTGATCTTAAATGATACATTGATTCGTGGATTGACACTCAATTGATCCATGATCTCTATTTAAAGAGAATGGAGGGTCATTTTCAGATGATCAATTGTGAGAAAATCTCTTGTAAATCTCTCTATAACATTTTTCTTTTCCATTAATAAATTGCTCCAAGTGGCCATGTTGGCTAGGGTCGTGGATGTTTCCCCATAGGGGTTTTCCCACATCAAAACATTGGTGTGTTGATATTTTATTTGGTTGTGTGAGTGGTTACTGAAGGTGTTCATCCACTGTTGGAATACACGTGTTGTTGAACATGGCATCAGAGCGCATTTGAAGACCTGCTCCTATTGTAGACAGAGATCGTGAATTCGTATTCCTACATCTCTAGTTTATGCCATTTATGTACATTTCTGGGACAAGAGGAATTTTCCATTGTGCAAGGAGCACTCGTTTCAGTTAGGAATGCTTTCCATTTCACTAAAAAATGTTTCCATTTGTACAAGATATGGCCATTTCAGTCATATCTGAAGGTATAAAGCCCGAATACACCCTTTTAAAATTTGTGCAGAGATAATATTTCAGTTTTCTAGTTTTTATTTACAATTTTCTACTCTTTTCTTATCTATGTATGGTCTTTGTTGTGCGTTTTTTGAAATCTCAGTAAATCAGAAAAAAAGGGGAAATTTGTATTTTCCAAGTAAGCTAACTGAGATTTAACCCCTATTATTGTCAAGAAGAGAAATTGTCTTCTTGTGTGAATAGAGTTTTTTATGAGCATGCTCTCCAAGGCCATCTTCAACAATAACAACAATAACCCCAATCCTCCGTATAAACAATATAATATGTTTTGCACTAGATCACTGTGTTAAAAGTTGCTTTATTAAGTAAGAGGTCTTGAGTTCAAGTCTCTTTTTTGTTAATTTTTTCGAAAAAGTTCATGCATCCATTGTAAGGTGTACTTCACTTAAATCATAAAAGTGAATTACTATAAGTAGCTTTAATATTTTATTTTAAGTTATTTATTTTTCATGCAACTTTTATGTATAAAGTAACTTCATTGTAAAAGTGATTCTCTCTTATTCTATAAAATTGGGCCACTTCATAAGCAACTTATTTGTAAAAGTGAGGTTATTAGGAGAGGTATCACCACATGGACCAACTTCTACTTTCCACATGGATCTTTGGTTATTGTTTATTCTTTTTTTAAAAAGGGCATACATTTCACATTTAGAGTTCGTTTTTAGTGTTGTTTTTTTTTAAACAGCCTAATTTTTCGATATCTTTCCATCCAAACCATTAGTTTCATTTTTTTATGCATATTTTAATATGGCATATCCCAATGATCTATTTCTTACCAGTACTAACTACTTCTCATGGAAATCCCATATCGAAGATGTATTGAGAAGTAAAGGATTGTACCAGATTACTTTGGGGAAAGAACCAGAACCCATTGATAATGAAAAGAATGTCAAATGGGCCAATAAGAAAGGTGAAGCATGTGGAATGATCATAATGTCCATCTCTATTGATTTAAGGTTTCACCTTCAAGAAATTGATGACCTTGATGATGCTTGGAAAAAAATTGAAGTTGTGTTTGGAAAACACAATATTATTTGATCCCACCAGTTGGAGAATCAGTTAATGACTTTAAGTCCAAATGATTTTCCTTGCATTGAATATTACTTAGCTAAGTTACTTTTATATATAGAATGAAAAATATATCTACTGGAACACGGATTCATATATGTTATTCTTTCTAATATTGGTAGTGCATATTATTATTTTGTATCTACCTTTTATGCCACCACAAAACCTCTAGGGAGTGCTTATAAAAAACCCTCTCTTGAGTCCTTTTGTGATGCTATAATTAGAGAGAAAGAAAATATTTTTCAACTGGACTGATTAGCACTATAGGTACCTCCAACAAAGCCTTAATGTACTAGAATAAAGATAAATCCAAGAATCGTAAGAAGCAACATCCTCGCCACAACAACAAACAAGACAAGGGTCCCAAATCTTCTCAGCCACCTTCTACTCCTAATGGTGACAAATGAGAAAAATCTAAAAGTAAGAAGATTGGTGACAGACATTGCAAATTTTGTGGGAAGTATGGTCATGAGGAGTCCAAATGTTATGAGAAGATAGCAACTTTAGAAGCAATGATAAAAAAATACAACATCAATATTGATTCTACTTTTTATTCTTCTCATGGACATGCACTTTCTTCTTCTAGTTTCTCCTTCAATGCAACTTCTACTTCTTCTAATGAGTGGCTTATTGATTCTGAAGCATCTTATCATATGGCTAAGGATAAATCCATATTTTCTTCTCTAAACGAATGTAACACCAAGAAAATATTTGTTGGTGATGATAGATCTCTTAGTTTTGTAGGGTCTGGAAAGAAAAAAAAAGTTAGGTAGATAATGGTCATTTCAATGATGTATTATGTGTTCCAAGTCTTTCCTGCAACCTTCTATAATTATATCAAATCACTCATTCACGTGAAGGTAAAATCATAGAGTTTCCACCTCACCAAGTTGTAATCAAGGATCTAAAAGATCCTAATCATATTCTTGCAATTGCCATTGTTGATGATATTACCAGGTTGTACAAGTTTGAAAATTTTGTGTCATCGTCTTTTCCATTAATTTATGTTGCTCATAGCCATGAATTCAATTTTTTTTGGCATGAGTGGTTTGGTTATCTAAATTATTACTCATTGCAACAACTATGTAATCAAGAGATGGTGACTGATATTCCTCTTGTTTCTTGCAAATATGGTGTTCGTGTTGGTTGTGTTCTCGACAAATATCATCAAGACAGTTTTGAAAAACATGCCTCCTGGCATACCTCGACCCCTTTGCAGCTTGTTCACAATGACTTGTGTGGTCCACTTTCTTCTTCTTCTTTTTCTTCGTGTAAGTATTTATTAAATTTCATTGATGAATTTTCCAGACACATTTGGGTTTACTTCTTAAATATTAAGAGCAAAGTGTTTGACAAGTTTTTGGCCTACAAGGACCTTGTAGAAATATCAACTTCAAAGGTTAAGAACAAACAATGGAGGTGAATATGTGAACACTAATATTACAAGTTATTGCACTGCACATGGCATCCAAATGAAATAAATTGTTCCATATACACCACAAAAAAATGATGTTGCTGAGAGAAAGAACCGCACATTAAAAAAAAGGCTAATTCTATGATCCAATCTAAGGGTTTAAGTGTAAAGTATTAGGCATAAGCCATTAACTATGAAAATTACATTGTAAATCAAAATCCCACAAAGGCTCTTAAAAATATAACACTAGAAGAATCATGGAACAAAAGTAATCCAAAATTAAGTCTCTTTCATGTATTTGGTAGTGTAGGATGGTCTCACATTCCTGATGAGAAAAGGAAATCATTGTAGCCTAAAGTGAAAAGTGTATATTTGTTGGTTATTCTGAAGATTTCAAAGGTTACAGACTTCTTCAACCACATTGTAATGAAATTATTATTAGAAGAGATGTTAAATTTGATGAAAATATCTTGGTCTGCGAGCCTAATTTAGTGTTTGTTCCTTCATCGACTTATGGGCCATCTTATGTTCCTATTATTGTTTATTCTTATTCAGATGATGGAAATGATGATGAAAATCCACCTCTACCTGCTCACCTTCCTCCAAATGATTCCAATGGACATGAACCTACTCCAACATCATTGCTTCCCTGATGGATTCATTCAACATGAGAAACAGTTGGTGATCTTGCTAGTGATCCTTCAGATCAACATCAGACTTGTTCAAAGTTCCAATGGGCCTCTTCTATTTTTTTATACAGTTTCAGAGACTCATAATAGAGATATATTTCTAGAATATTTAGTTCATCCATATCGGGATACAACAATGAATGAAGAGTATCATTATTTAATGGAAAATGATACTTGGGATCTTGTACCTCTTCTAAAAGTAAAAAAACTTGTTAGATGTAAATGGGTGTACATAGCTAAGTATGCATCAGATGGAAGTGTTGAAATACACAAGCCTTGGTTAGCTTCCGAAGGGTTCTCTTAAGTTGAAGGCATTGACTATAATGGAACCTTTTCCCTTGTAGCCAAAATGAATTCCATCTACCTTGTTCTAGCTTTTGCAGCCTCACGTAAATGGGAGGTACATCAGGTGATGTTAAATTTTCCTTGCATTGAGATTTACAAACAGAAATTAACATGGAACAATCTCTTTGCTATGTCCAGAATGACTCCAGCCTTGTTTTTCGCCTTAAGAAATCTCTTTATGGTCTTGAGAAAGATCCTTGAGCTTGGTATGCTAAAATGGACAACTTTCTTCTAGACACCAACTTTTCTAGATGTCATTCTGATCCTAATGTATATACCAAGAAATAGGAAGCCATATCATAATCCTTGTTATTTATGTTGTTGATCCTATCCTCACTGGTAGTGACCCTAAACTTTTAAACCATGTGAAAATCATCCTTAAGAAGAAATTTAAAATGACCAAATTAAGCTATTTTCATTATTTCCTTGGCCTCTAAGTTTTGAAAACCATAGAAGGAATTTTTCTTTCCTAATCTAAGTATGCTTGTGACCTTATTTATCGCTTTCACATGGAAGACTCTAAACCATCCCCTTCTCCCTTCCAGTATGGAGTCAGACTTGTTGCCACTTGTTCTTATTTCGAAGTTGATGCCACTTTGTATCATCGATTAGTTAGTAGCCTCTTACACTTGACTCATGCCCTTCCTTATATTTCCTTTGTTGTTGGTATTTTTCCTAGTATATGCAAACACCGGGCCATGGAATCCATTGGAAAGAAGCTAAAATTATCATTAGGTATGTTCGGGGTACAGTTTAGTTCGAGATACATTACAGCTTAGGGGGGACTCCTTTATTGGTTGGTTTCACTAATTCAGATTGGGTCGATGAACTCGATGATAAAAGTTCTACTATAGGTTATGTTTTCAGCATTGGTTCAGGACCTATTCCTTGGGCCTATAAGAAAAAATAGGATATTTCTCTTTCTTCAGCATAAGAAAAGTATTGAGTAGTTGTTAATGCAATTCAAGAATATTTGTGGCTTCTATAGATCCTCTCAAAGTTTGGATTCCAGTTGGAGCATTCGACCACCCTCTGGTGTGACAATCAAAGTGCCATCAAGCTTGCCAAAGATCCAATTCAACATTAGAGTAATAAACACATCGAGCTACACATGCACTTCATCATAAAACTCATTCATGATCGATTTATCGAAGTGTTATTTTACCCTATAGAAGATCATGTTGCAGACATTTTCACAAATTCTCTTACAAAAGTGAATGTTTCCAAATTTCGATATATTTTAGGAATTTAGGAAGTTTTGATTAATGGGGGATAGGATCTAATGCCTCCTTCCTTATCCTATTGTGTTTCCTTTGTAAATCCTTCAATCCTATCCCAATTTGTTCTTAAGGGGGGATGCTAGGATATTTTGACAATTGTGAGTTAGTTAATATCAACTTGTTCTAATGTGTCATTAGGTAAAAGTGTGTTTCTTTAGTATGCATTTGTAGTTAGGAAATCCGATGATCACACTATGTTCCCGACATAGATTGATCTGATGGATCATATTCTCCTTAATCTTAATGGCTACACTAATCCATGGCCTAGCACCCAATTGGTCTACGATATCTATTCTATTTAAAGATAATGGATGGTCATTTTTCGATGATTGATTGTGAGAAACTCTCTTGTAAATCTCTATGTAACATTTTTATTTTTCATTAATAAATTTCTCCAAGTAGCCATGTTGGTTGGGGCCATGGATGTTTCATCGTAGGGGTTTTACCATGTCAATACATTGTTGTGTTGATCTTTGATTTGGTTGTGTGAGTGGTTACTGAGGGTGTTCCACCTCTACTGGAATACATGTGTTGTCGAACAATGTTTTCAAAAGAAGCTAGGGTACGGTTAGGATTGGTTCAAATCCATTGATGATAGGAAGTACCATATTCTTTTAAGGGATTATTCATCTCCAAATTGTAAAAAAACATTTTCAAGAACATCCTTTGGGTACACATCACCTTCAAATCCTCTACTCTTTGGCTCTTTAAAACAGGGTTGGAGCAAAAATTATCCTAGATGGATATTTACCCTATTGGTTTGGACTTCAAAATCTATCTATAACCCTCTCTAGGTGTGTCCTTTGTATCCCATCGATGTGCCTTCACCACCATGTCCTCTTGATGGGCATATTTCTATCATCAAATCTCTCCCTTTCAACCATCAACTAGACAATTATCCCCACTTATTCAATTTTTGTAACTCTTAAAAAATTCCTTCACTTATCCCTTCATCACTAATCTCTTTCTACAACTATTAACTCCTTTTCTCCACTACACACATATGGTTAACCACCACCAGTCCATAATGTGTACTCTCGTAAAAACACATTCATAGTTTTTACGAGTTTTTTTCTCCCCCCATGGCATTGATTCTTCTAATCCCTCACCATTTCTAGCACCCCCCATCATAGGATGTTTACTCATTCATGCTAATAGGTTCAAAGGGAATCATACCTTCCTCAACTAGTAGCATATTGATGCAAGTCAATATTTATTTTACCAACCTCCCACATGCCCCCCTCTTAAAGTTTTTCTCTGCTTAATTTGAAAATAGTTGACAAACTTATATAATAAATTCCAGAACAAACTCTTGCAATAGTCTTCATCTAGAAATCAACTACATGAGTTATGTGATGGTCCACTTAAGGGAAAATTTTAGGGGCTAAATTTCATCAATGGATAATTTTCCATGTTCTTTTCCAAAAAAACTTTTGTCAATCATCCAAAAACAAAGGGACCGACACTAATCATGCAAAAAGGAAAATTGTGTGGTTGAAAATTTTGTTCTTAGGTATTGGATTTTCATAGGAATCTATAAGGATATATTGTGAGAGTCAAAGTGTAATATTTCTAGTAAAGAGCCTTAATTATCATTCTAAGATGAAGTATATTAACATAAGATATCATTTTGTTAGAGACATGGTTGAAGACAAGAAGGTGATGTTGAAGAAGGTTCATGATCCATATTAGCAGCGGAACAAACTGACTAACAAATTGAATACAATAAACACAGAGATATGGAAAACAACACACATATCCAGTGAACAATATCTTCTATTGAATAAATGATCTTCTATTGAATAAATGAAATAGGCTGAAACTATAAAACTGTTGAATTGAAACACTTGCTTGAATAGTGGTAGTTATCTCTGAGAAGAGATGTGGTTGCTACGTGCATCCGTCTAAGAAGAATGATTAAAATGAGGATCCAGAATCCTTTTTTATATTACTCATGAAAGAAAAAACCCTAGACATCCAAAAACCTAACCCTAGGAGGTGAAACACCATAAGTTATGTGGGCTCCTATGGGTAAGTTGGTACCTAAATTTCTCAAGGTCGTAACTTTTGCATATGACCTCTGTTTTAGGCACGTGATAGCCTGTTGGAAAGGTATTTCAGAGAACTAAAAATTACACCATAGAACTATAACTCTATATATATTTTTATTATGGTGAGACAAGAAAACAATGTTTAGTGCCCCAAAACGACTCTGGAAGTACAACAAGATGTGATGACATGAAAACATACAAAATAAACCAGTTGGATTAGATGGGAGGCCATTAGTATCCACCTGGAATATGTGTAGGGCTTCAGACAACCCTCAAAATGTAAAACCCACAATTACAAAGAAGTACAAAAGAACATGTTGAACTAAAAACAATCAAGAGGAGCCAGTTGGAATAGGTGGGTGGCCACCAATATCCACTTGTATCAATCCTCCCCCCTTAGGAAGCAATGGTCTCCATTGAATTTAGTTACCCCATCAGGTGAGGAAACTTCTGCTGAATTTGGCCTTGGGTGAGCCACTTTCCTTGGTGTAGGAGCTTCCCTACCTTGACAACTCGATAAAGCTGGATCCTCTGCTGGTGAGTGCCCTTGACCTATGTGTCCACTATCTGATCAATGGATTCTTGTTCCATGCAGTCACGGTTGAGCTCTATTGGCATCAGTTGTTATGTGATCTCTGAGGTGTCCAATAATGGTGGAAAATATGGCCAAAGGAGGTCCATATTGAAAACTGGATGCAAGCCAAATAAGGGTGGATTGTGTTGAGCACTCAACACACCCTAAAAAGCCTTATCAATTTTTTTACTTTTTGGGTACCACTTGATCTTCTGCATTGTCTGATTCGATTTCATTTTGAGAAATGTTTTTTTCTTTGCTCATTTTCATGACTCTCATCACCTATTCAGGTTTGCTTGAACTTATGAAACCCCATGACCAAAAGAGCTTAACACCTGAATTAAGAATCAACAGCCAAACACTGCACCTAACGTGCTCAGGTTTGACATAGGAAAGAATTCAAAGAAGAAAGAGGAACCACTCAGAAAACCATAGTCGCAGAGTGCTAATCTTCATCGGCATCGACAAAAGGTAGTTCTAGTTTACGTAAGTTTTTTTGCATAAAGGTTCGAGATATAGCCGATCGCCTTCGACATCGGTAAAATACAAGGAGGACAAACGTTAATGAAGGATGGAAAGAAATCATTGATAATCGATGCCCGACGCACTTTATCGGGATCAAAAAAACCCCAAAAGGATCATAACAAACATTTTGACCACGATAAAGTTATCCCCGATCGTCGATCCTCGATGTGGTTTTCGGCATTGGGACTTTTTCAAGGGAACCAATCCGAGAGCGCTTTGGTAGGCTTATCATTGATCGTTGATCCTTGGAACTTTTCGACATCGACAAGCTAAGGTTTATTTTAGAAATAATATCTGAAGGAAAGTCCTGAATTCGAATAACACGAGCGAATTAAGTCACTGGTCTCCAACGCCATGTGTCTTTACCAAGTAAGAAGGTTGTACGATCTAGTTCTATCCCGAGTCATTTTTGGTTACCTAGGTCCTGGTCACACCCTGAGTCATCTTTGCCACATTAGCAGTGGATGGTAAGATCTATCGACGTCGGAGATTTTACAGGCAAGTATCAACAAAAATGTTCATATCATGACCCCGATCCCCGATCCACCCACTAAAGGAGTGACATGACGAGACATTTTCAGCATTGGATACATTTGGATTTTGGGCATTTAAGGAGCTAATTAATACCTGATCCCACATTAGTTTCTACCTCGTGCACCAATCAACACAACCTTTTGAAATCACTAATAAAGCACATTACCACCCGCTCCTCCACCATAAACCCATGATGAATTTAAGTTCTAGAGATTCAGTGGCAGATTTATTGAAAATTCACTCATAACCTAAATTGAATGGATGATGCGACATGGTAAGATCTTTCCTGTTTAAAATCTCTTGAACTATTGTGAACGAAGTCATTTTTCACGTAAGAGAATTCCAGGGAATCCGAAGGAGCAAGACGAGAAACTCAAAGGCTGTATTGACCCCATGATTATCAAAATAACTAGGTTTTAACAAGCTTCAAAGGTATGTATCCGAGTCTTTAAATTCTCTGGCTATAATTTATATTTGTTTGTTCTATTTTTTACATAGTCTCTGAAATTCTTCTTAACTTCTAGGAACAATGCTACCGAAAAATCCAACCACCATATGCTCGTCGAGAGCACCAAAGATAAAAGAACCAGAGACAGGCGAAGGTTCTTCTCCAGGAACCACGAGGCAATTGGAGTATGTACCTAGGCCGGAGCCTGTCATCAAGACAACAACAAAGAAGGTTTTCATCCAACCTCCGGCCTTTGGAGATACAGAGGAAAGTAATGGATCCAAGGTATCTCTCCCACAATGGGGGGATCTTTTCAATATGATTATCAGAGAAGAATACTCAGAGTATGTCCCACACAATGAATCATACATAAGGGCGCTCAATGACTAGGTGTTCCCCAACATCCGATGGTCATATCTACACATGGTGGTGAGCATAACCCCCGTTTTCCCCTGCATAGAGGTCCCAAAATGGCTCATCGACCACATGGATGGGAAAATATGCTTTGATTAATAATGAGAATGGTGTGTGCATAAGTTTTTTTCTCCTGATAGAGGTCCAAAAATACTACAAGCTCAGGGACATGGAGGAGCAACTCAACATGGACTTCGTGGTGAATTTCTATGAACTTCATGACACCAGCTGATTGATGGCCTCATGGTGGAGGGAAGACAACAAATTCACCAATCAGAGAAATGGATGGTACAAAAAAATCAACCTGAGAGAGCCATACATCTATTTGATGGCTCTCATCTGCCAGTTATACGGAGAGAAAGATTGCTCCAAGTTTTTAGAAGCATGGATTCCTTTGGAATACACAATTGAAATCGTTGGTTGTAGCTTCAATTGGGGAGTAATAATTAGGGAGTAATAATCTCCAAGAAACTAAGAACCTATGTGCATTAGGCTCAGACGCTGAAGGAACAAGAAGCACCAAATTTTTACATGGCTTCATACCTGCTCGATGTCATGTGCGCTAAGAACGTCTTCGCTGGCATGAATCTGAGTTGGCATGTTACAGAGCTCCCAGTCCACATCTACTTGAGCGTGCTATGGGAAAACTGGTATAAGAAATATTACTCCCTCATCTGCGATGAATTCATCGCCCAAATTGATTTTATTATTTTTAAGAAGGAATGCCCAAGGCTATCGGTGGCAAGTAATAAAATGATATCCAAGGTAGGCCATTATTATTTGGACGAGCACACCACCTACATTAGGGTGTTTGAGGCCACCAAAGAACCACATCTCCTACCAGATCATGTCCCAGACCAGCTCGGCGTAGGAGAAATATGTTATCAGACCATCTTGCAAGGCTACAATGCCACCATGGTGAAAGACAAGAAACGGGATTTCATACCCTATGGTTTCCATGTAGGGTTCTATTTGGTAAAGGATACCACTCAAGCCAAATAATAAGGGCTAAGCCAACTCGAATTCAGATTCTCAACAGGACGATTCCACAAGAACGATCCAAAGGTCTTGGTCCTACAGCATGCTTCACAGGTGTCATCCTGCTGGACGTATGCTCACGATAAGTTCGAAGATGAAGTATTCACAGAGAATGCTCAGGACTGGGATGAGCTGGTGAAAATAATGGTCGACTCGAAAATGACCAAGTTCAAGGCCATGAGCATGGATGAACAGGCATAAACAATAGAGTAGTTGGCTCAAGAGGCCCTCAGAGTCAGGGAAGAAATCATAGCAGTAGAGGCAACATAGGTGCATATTAGGGGATTGTCTTTGACATCGGAGGCATAGGCAAGGGGATTGATCCTAATGGAACAGACACATAGAGTAATTGATCAGCTATAGAATGACCCAAACCTCGTAGAAATGATAAGGATCCTTGTCAACATCCCAATCGAAATCCGGGTAGGTCCAAGTGACCCAGAGCCAATACAAATTGAAGATATCATCGGGTTAGATGACCCTTAAGTTTCAACACCACAGGTTGGATGACTAGGAGACATTTCAACTTAGCCTGAGATAGTGAGGACATCATGTAGAGAAAGTGCACCAAACCTATTACATGACTTAATAACGATATAGGATGATGAGGAGAGTTAGGAGGTTTCCCTGGTGACTCCAGTACAAATTATAGAGGAAAAGGAACCCGAGAAAGCATCTTCCCCAGCTCTCGATGCTCAAATTCAAAGCCTTCCATAGAGTGACCGGGAGGTCGAAACTATGTTAGACAATGAGGTACTCGATGCACCAGGGACCCAAGTGGACAACCCGAAGGATGAGCTAGGGTCGGACGAACAAGAAGAAGAGATTCCACAACAGGAAATCAACATCTCAATATCCGATTATCAAGTAAGTACCGAGCCTACCCCTGATTCATCAAACTTGGCTAGTACCTTACCTCCCGATTAGGGACAACCAGAAGCCGAATGATCAGGACATACATAAGAGGTTCAAGAACCCATTCTTGAACAAAGTTACATAGTCGGGAGCTTGGGAAACATGCTTACTTGGGGATAGTAGTGTTGTTCCTGAGATTACACTTAAGGCTCAAAGAGTAATGTCAAGGCATCGGGAATTTAAGGAATGTTTTAAAACGTTCTTTTTCTTCCATTAATTATATAAGAATTAACCCTTAAATGAAATTAATACCTGAATAGGACAGAGGTCGTGTTTCATCGTTTGAGCTAAGTAATAAAATCAAGTGATGCGAGAGAAAATTACGAAATTGTTAAACAAAATGAGGCATCAATGATAGATGAATATTACCTTGTTCACAATAGAAGAAAATATAGAATGCACCCTTGAAAGGATATAAGATACAGTGATCCAAGTAGCTTGTAGGTCTTGTATTTACTAATAGAAAATACAGAGGAAAACTGCTTGCTTATCAAATAACCGATGAAACATGATTACAGTAGATGCTATACTAAATTGTAACCACTCACTTATCAAGGAGTGACATAAAGAAAACTAGAGATATGGAATACAAAAGAAGCACATAACTCAAACTGCACAAAATTTGGAATCCTTGTCTGCACTTGTATTAATACTCACAAAGGATGAGTTTTCTTAGTTACAATACGGCAAGAAGCATCCCTTTTGTTTAGTCTTCAAACTATGCATTTATACAAAATGAACTCAACCCTAGGTGATTGGGATTCTCATAATTCAAAAACAACAAAAATTACAATATGTGAAATTTGAAATGTTTCACTTGCATCGTTTCTGTCTCTTTGCCTACTGGCAGATACATTTCTTTTTCTCGTACTCCAAATTAGAAAATAATTGGTCTATAATCATGACTCATGCAAAAGGAGTACACACTTTGTATCATTTGTTCCCAGATGTGTTGTCTTTTCCTTGCTCAATGCACTGAACGCATCTTCCCACTAACTGTACCACCATCCTGGAAGGATCTGTTGTATTATTTGCCTAAAAAGTGTATAACTTCCCCTCTATGTGAGGCAGCCTATCTTCCATCCTCCTGGATTCTAGAGTTATAGACTGCAGTTGTAGACTGGGATTGACTATCCATTTATTTATCTGAGTAAGGTCAACTTGTTTCAATTGTTGGATTTTAGCCCGGGCTTCTTCCATACTTGTCTTGGAAGTGAGTTTATGTTTTGCAATATCAATTTTCCCCGGGGCTTCAGATATACTATCTACTTCCATTCCCAATGATTTGTTGTTGAGTGAGGAACAAGCTTCTTCACAAGCTTTCTTCACTTCCTTGACTAATCTAGTGCTTTCAGCTATATTAGCCTCCCAGGTTTTAAGTATTATGTCACCTCTAGTTTGTTCTAAAAGGGACAATCGAGTGACATGAGCTACTTCCTCCTTTGATGAAGATAAGACAACCTCTTGGAATTTCACTCTAGCTGCATTGGCCTCTTTCTCCCTTATGCAAATATTACTTAAAGATTATTCTGTCGACTGATAATAGTTTTTAATACCTTATATCTTAGTCAAAAGGTTTTGTCGGGCTGATCCCATCTTCTCGAGTACTTCTAATGCTTGGGCTTGAAAAGATGATATATCCACTACTGCATTCTTGGTCAAGTTTAATTTAGCTTGCAACTGTTTGACCAACTCCTCTTGTTGAATGAACATCTCTCTGCTTTCCTGTGAATTTTTATGCATCTCATCTAGGATGATCTTAAGTTTTTGAATCTCCTGCCTGTCATGGGATTTAATCTACTGAAAACCTTTATTCATCTCTCTTATGACACTCTGCTCCACATTCTTTACTTGGCTTTGAAACTGGCTCACCAACAGATCTTTCTACTTCAATTATTCCTTTAGGTTCCCAACTAAGTACCAGTTTGCTGTGGCAAAAGCTCCCAATGAGTCTACCACTTCCATAGTGAAATCTGATTCTTCTAAGGCCTGACTGTTGTATAATAGTCTATGTCTCTTGGTAGTCGCACCCTCCCTTTGATGAATTTCTCTTTTCACAATAGCTCTCCTCTTTTTGCTGAAGAAGATGTTGGAAGGGGGTATGTCTTCCACCGAAATAGGTGTAAGATGTTCTATGAATACCACTTTAGCACTCAGATTCCCTCTACTCGAATTTAAAGGTGTGACCGATGAGATAGGGCTGCCTCTCTCTGTTGATGGTCATTTTTTGGTTGTGTCAGTGGCTGATTTTCCTGTTGTAGACGATGGTTTTTCTTCTACCTTTTTTATCAAGGCCTTAGCCTAAGTTTTAGTCTGATCATCTGGTGGGTTTGTCAATGCGGTGTCCCGTTTCTGAGTTACAACCTCAGTTTTTTCCAAATGTTCTCGAGCATCCTGTCAACTAGAGCTCCCTGGTTCTAAACTCCGAGTCTCAACTTTCTATGTAGTTGGCGGTGTTGGGGTTTCTCCCTACAAGAATTTAGGAAGGCCATTCCTTCAATGCCTTTGAAAATTATGAAACTCTGTTAATTTTTCTGGAGCCAGATTTTGGACTCAGCTCAAGACTTCCTGATAGGATCTTACCCCTTGGAATATCTCATCTTGTGGGAAATATTCATGCTTGTATCTTTTTAAATTGGAAAGAGCCATGTGATTTCCCATGATCATCTGAGGATCATGTTTCTTGAATTTAATATTGACCAGCTTGATGTCTTCTAGGGCCGCGGCCTCTACTTTCGAGTGGTCGAAATCTAACAATGTGAACCTACTAATCTGCAAGGGAAAGGAAAGGTGGGACATACCTTTTTCTGCACTGCTTTTAGTTCCTTATTGATCCCCCCAAGCACAATTTGATGTGCTACTTTGTGGCACACCAATTGATCCGGTAGAAACTTCAGCAAGGCATGTGGAGGAATAGAACAACCAAAAACCCTAATGTAAGAGAAGTGCTCTTCAATATATCAATCCGCTATCTCCCCCAGGTTGGTCACTTTTTTGTCAGAAATCCTAAGGGGTGGGCATCCATATATGGCGATATGCATCGACACCACCACATAATTTCAGATTTCATAGAAGAAATCTCTCACTTTATCCTCCCATAGCTTCGAATGATAAAAATGTATTGGCTCAGCACTAGTTGGAGTCCAGATCCAACCCATCAAAGGAAATGGTGTCATAAAACAAAAGAAATCCATGATATATTCCGACATGTAAAATGGGGTAGTTTGCCTCTTGGCTCTCAATGACTGATATTTTGTGATCTTCCTAACCAAATTTTTGGATAATATCTTGGCCCAATTGAAGGAATACCCCTCTGTTGCCATATGCAGGATGGGTACCCATGGTAAGAAGAAATGGGTAGTGTTTTCCTTCCTGTAAAGTCTACACATCATCATGGCTATATAAATCATGTGAGGATCTAAAGAGGAAACAACATATATGCCATGGCTATTTGGTCTAAAATTCTCGGGACGTGAGAACCAATCTTTGATCAAATCGGGTAAATTTCTGCCATATTGCGCACATTCTTTTATGTCGAAATCCATTCAGAAAGTGGTATTATAAATGTAACTAGGGACCAAGGATAGTTTTTACATGACCTAGAAATGTTCTGGCTTGAAAGACCCAACAACGAATTTTTGCGAATTGCATATGTTTTTGGTCGAGAGGTTGACATTCTCCAGTGCCCAACTAATCATATCATTATAAGGCATGAGCCTGGGCCATGCCGCTATTTTATGTAGCTCTGATTGAGTGACAGTTTTATATTTTGTAGCCTAGGTCTTAGTCTCCTCGACGCCTGAATCATCTGGGCAGTTGATCAATTCGTACTGTAGAATATCGAATACTTGTGTCCAAGTTTTCGTGGTGTCTTGGCTTCTGGGTGAAGTGTCTGAAATGATGTCTTTGTTTGGGTTAGAGCTTTCACTAGATGCCTTAGCTTCTTTCCATGGAGCCATGGTATCATGAGCTCAACATTCTGTTTCCTTTCACAAGAAATGTACAACTTCTTAACTCGAAAACTTGTTCTATGAAAACTCAAGATGAAATTCAAACTTCAATATATTTTTTCCCTTAATTTTATCGATTTCATAAATATCTCTACCGATGAAGTATTAACTTTCCTTGATGAAAAAGATTTAGGTGGTGGTCCAAGATATTATTTTGAATGATCATCGTAGATTGATTATTAATGTCATTAATTTCTGGTGGTTCAGGATTAGAATTTTGGCAAACAACATTTGAATTTTCGCGAGTTATGATTCAGTGAAAAATGAATCATGAGATAATCCTCATTAATGCGTCAGTTAATCACACTTATCGTTAAGTATATTTTAGAATTTCAGAACTCAGGATATCTTATATTAGTTCAAGACAAGACTTCCGAAATGTGAAATCGCGAAGTGATTAATTAATTTTAATCATGTTTAACCCTTTAAATAATCGTGTTTAACCTAAATTATTTTGGGGTTTCGTACCTCAGGATATTGATAGTCGCTCGAGACAATATCTCTGAAATGCGAAATCGCGAAGTGATTAATTAATTGCTAATTATTTTTAGTCATTAATTAAATCTACTTAATGCTTAAGACATTTCGGGATTTCAGGCTTTGTGAATTGGGAATATGATATGTGGAAAATGCCCGAAATCCAAAATCATGGAACTATTAATTGATTTTCTAACTCAGTTTTTTTTTTTTTTAGGTATTTATCACTTCATGTATTTGGTCAATTAAATTCAATTAAAATCCTGACAGGTCACTTTCTGGAAACAAGCGTCAGATATTAGGAGGTATACGTGTGTGGTGACTAGGATATGTTGGACACTTTTCACGTATCGAGGTTTTGAAAGATCGACATGTTAACACACCTGAAGCGCGAAACTTCAAAATTCGAAATCACGAAGTATTATTTAGTGATTTAACTTTTTTAATGAGTAGGCGACTCCATATATCCTAAGAAATTAAGATCGTTTGATTAGATGGATGAGCTTATCGACGGTGAGAATCAAACACGCGTTGTTTTTATTTAAATGGGAATGAAATCTGTTTAAAGTCTAAAGTTTAGAAATATATATGTGTTCCAACAAGTAATAAATCCTATAACCTCTGGATGAGGTCTCCGATATACAAGATATCGCCTATGAACAAAATAGGAAATCCATCATGAAGAGAACTACCAAGAAGAGGAGGCTTACTCTGGACAACTCCATCCTCATCACCACAAAGGAAAAAGTGATTATCACGGAGCATGCTAAGATGTCCGAGCTTAGCTTCGCAGGGATGGAAATCACATATGCCACCCTAGATAGAGAGAGGAAGGATGAAGAGGAGTTGGCCACTACGCTGAAGGATTTGGAGCATCTATGCCATTTGGCAAAATATTATTAGGACTCCACACAGGCCACAGTGTTCTTGAGAAGCGAATTCCAGGATGCCCACAGTAAATTCATGAATGAGTGACACCTTTTCACTGCAGGGATAGTCAATTTCCAAGAATACACCCTTATGGTGATGGTGACATGCAAGGATATGGAAATATGGTATGATAAAGCACACCAAGTGATGGAAAGGATCGATTACATAATAGGGTCAATATGATGAAGAGCACAACATTCGGGTACTAAGGGATAGAAACATCGACCGCATAAAGATTTCGGTCAAATACTGGGTGAAAATGGCCCAAGAAACTCATCAGGAAATCCGAGAGAAATGGGCTGATTGTGAAAGAAGTTGGGCCAAGATCAATCGGGCGATGAGAGACATTGGCCTCCCAGAATTTGGCACACCCGATGACTTTTTCGACTTGCATGACATAGTCAAACTACATGCCAAACAAGACTCATCATGGGTTGTGGAGATATAAAAGGTGGCGAACATGGAACCAAGTCAAGTACAACAGTTCATGGAGCACCCGATCAAGGCTCGGACAATGTTACAGCAGTTAACTACTAAAGTAGTCAAGTATCGGGCACAAGAAATGGAGATAAAGGAGATCCTTTCAGTCCCGATGAACCAACACAGATTCTCATATGCTAACACATGCGAGGAACTCTTCGTCAAATGGTCGGAGTATGAGAAGAGTCATCCACTCAAGTGAAACCATTTTATGACTCTTAGAATACTGAGAGATGAAAGCGACATATGGCGATGGTTTTTTTTACTTAGCTTGCACTTTTGATAGTTATTTTTTAGTTAATAATATGTTATAAATAAGAGGATTGACCTGTTAGAAAGGGTCGATGGTTTTGGAAAAGACCCTCATTTTTGGAATTGTAAAGAACTATTTCAAAGCTACCTTAATTGAGAGGTCATCTTTAGGACCTAAGACAATTTTTTGTTTTCATCAAAAGCATGTGTGATTGGATCATAAGGAGGAATTACTTCCAACTTTATCTCATGAATGGATGCTATAATAAGTAATATTTTTTGAATCCATTGATAAGTGATTCAATATTTTTATAATTCTTTCCTCTAATGATGTAAATAAATTGTTGTGTTAATGTGTGATTGGTGACTAGAGCTACATAAACTATTTTTCTTTCCATCATTTTATTGCATGTATGTTCTCTTCTAATAAATTGTATCTCAGTTAATATTCGAAGTGCCAGCAAGTTGATGTATTAGTACTAGGCTTGTCATTGGTGTAAGAATCATTGTTTGCATGCTTGAGCACGAGGGTTATCCCAAGCTCAACCTTCTTCAGCAGTTAAGTTTTCCCCCTTTGTTACCTAGCTGGTTTATACCAACATTTATCTTGTATCGGTCCCACCTATAAGAGAAAATATAAAAAAGAGAACGTTCAAACTGAAGGAGGAGATTTCATAAGAAAACATACTATCAATCACTATGTAAATCCCATCGATTAATTGGCCGGATCACAAGTTTTGGAGAACCATTCAACCATTAAACACTACAGAGTCTAATTGGGCCTCGGTTGTAGGTTTGGTTCCTACTGTTGAGTTAAAGGGATTTAGGACCCCTCAACAGAACTGGAGCTAGAAGAAGGGTTGAAGAATGAATGGATAACAATATTTTTTATATAATATTTCACACATCCTATAGATTAAAAACAACCAACATGCATGGATAGTCATTCTCAAGACATCCCACACACACTGAGTACTCCTGAAACAATTAAATCGCCCCATAAAGAGGAAGAATATTTATTCCCTGAAATACCTTAAGCTCTTCCTCATGAGGAGTTGAACTAGTTCAGAATAATCACAAGATCTTACGCCTGACAAATAGGAGCACTACCATTAGCTCCGTTACTTCCTCGTAGAAAACACGTAAGCAGACTAGTGGTCGACATCCTCGACTAGGTTTTCATTCACACAGTAGAAAACCTGATAGATTTCTCCCTCACTGAAATCAATTATCCTTTTAATCTAATCCCCAAAACACCAACCAGTAACTGCTCAGAGACCAATGATTTTTCCGATGAGGAAGATTTTAACTCAGAACGCTCAGTTTCAGAGTTAGATGACATGGAAGATAACAATGATCATAATGAAGAAAGGGGAAACCCACCTCAGAATAATCAACATTGGTTGGCCAGAGATGCTTTGGCCATCCCCGGATGAGTACATAACCTTCCCCGACATCCAAAAAAGTTACTCCCTAAATTTGACCCTGAAACCTTGGGATTTCCTGAAGACCATATCAAAAAATTCATACTAGCTATCAGATTGATGAATGTCCAACATGAAGACGTAGTATGCATAATTTTCCCCTATACTTTTGAGAATTCAGCCTCCACGTGGTATTTTAACTTACTTGTAGGGTCCATAACTAGTTGGATGAAGTTTCAAAAGGATTTTCTAGATATATTTGCAGAAGCAACCACTACAGGAGCTTTGAAGGCCGAGTTGTTCGCCACCACCATGAATTCAAAGGAGAAGGTTAAATTATTTAATCAATGATTCACCACTATCCTAAACAAATTTCAAACCGAAGCTAAACCCACTCAGGAGTTGCAAATAGAAGTATATGCTAATGCTCTCCTAGCTTCTATTTCCATGTTTTTGAAGAGGGCTGCCAAAACAACCTTATCTGAGAATTTTGAAGAAGCCAAAAAAATAGAGTTCCAAATGAAGGGATGTAAAGAAGGCCAGGTCTCATTAGTTAAGAAGGAAGTTCAACCTCCTCCCAGTAGAGGACTCCTATTGACCAGACCTCCAGGGAAACAAACAGAACAAGGTCTCGAGAAAGGAAGTGGATACATAGAAGACCTACAACTCATGGTTAAGAAGTTGTCAAACAAAATAGTAGACATGAAAAGAAGTGCAGGGGAGGGAAACCAAGGCCAATGATCCTATAAACCCTTTTTTAAAAGAAACCATCGTTCAAAGTGATTGAACCTCCCTCATTCAACTTGAACATCGACCTGAGAAATGTAGCATCTGACTTGTTATGTACCTGTCACCAAGATAAACATTCTAGAAGAGACTTCCCACAATGGGTGCATGCCATGAATTTGATGGCCAACCGATTTCTAGATGATGTTTCCTTAACCAAACAATCAAGTGACTCAGCTATGAATATTGTTGATTAGGAAGAATTTGATCCACCAGAAGAAAAAACCATGCTGATATGGGAGCCTGACATATCAATGCCTTCTGATGATCTATTTGAGGTTCAAGAACTACTCGCAGAGGTCTTGGATGTGAAAACATGAAGTAGGGGTCATCTTGTCTTAAATGACCTTACTATGGCCCAAAATTTAGGAGGGAAGTCAGTGTCCGATCACCCTAAAGCACCTTTTGTTTCCCAAAGAAATCCTATAAACATCCATACACGAGAATCGTCCAAGCTAGACTACAACATAGTAGAAGAATCCCTCAGTAGAAGGACCTTCTATTACAAGCCTTGAAGTCAGTAGAAAACCCTATAACAAGCACTTATCAAGGAGAAAATCCAGCTCCCACAGATCTAAGAAATAAACCAATTGTAAATTCTTGCTCTGAGGATAATAAAAGAAATCCTTTTGTCCCACCATTCCTTTTGACATTTGAAGTCTTCAACAAAAACCTCCATAACTATCTGGTTGACTTAGGAGCATCCTCTAATGTTATGCCATTTTATATATGTAAGAAATTAAACACAATCCCTCTCAAAGTGATAAACATGTGATACAACTAGACAAAACCCAGTTGAAGTTTATGGGAGAGCTTAAAGATGTGATGATTAAAATGGAAACACACCCTAAATTTGTTCAGGTGATTGACATCAACGTAGTAGATATCCCATAATCTTATGGATTGTTACTTAGCCAAGATTGGTTTGATAAGTTAAATGGATACTTTAGTACAAACTGGGCTCACCTTTGGTTTCTATTAAAGGGACACAAGAATATGATCAGGATCGATAGGGAAATATATCTTAAACATATTGTCACCGACCTAGAAACCCTCAATGAACCCTCCTCATCAGATTTCCCTGTATTAGGAAATTATTCCCACAACTCCGATTTCAGGAATTTATCCTCCCTCTCATCTAATGTCCCTCTTACTCAAAACTCCAAAATGAATTTTCAAGAAAAATTTTCGATGACAGCAGAAGAAATCCCCTTCTGTCAAGAACCTCTGTTGAAAACCACTGAGCAGATAGGAAGAAAGGAGCCTCTGGACTCTGGACTCTGGACTCTGGACCTTGTACTTTGATGGGTCTAAGTCATAAGTAGGGTCAGGAGCAGTGTGCGTCCTCATTGATCCAAAAGGTCAATGAAATTCCCTGTCTTGTAGACTAGAATTTGAATGCACAAACAACACCATCGAGTATGCAGCTCTAGTACAAGGGCTAAAGAAAGCCATAGACTTAAATGTTAAAGAATTGAAGGTTTTTGAAGATTCTAAAATCATCGTTAGATAAGTAAGGAACATTATACATTGCAAATCTCCCCACCTGAGGAATTACCAACATGAAGTGCACATACTAATAAAACATTTTGAAGCCTTGAACATTACAACGATCCCCAGAAAAAAGAACACTCTTGCTGATTCTCTAGCCACCTCTGCCTCAAGGCTATCACCTCTAGAAGACTATGAAGCCTCCTGGTTCATTGTGGAGCTACTCTACAAACCATCAGTGCTTAACAATATTTCTAATTGGAAGGTCTTTGAAGGAGATGAACAAATCATAACTGTTTTGACCAATCAGGATAATTTTAAATACTTGGCTATTGACGATGAAGTATTTCAGGAGCAATTAGCAGAAACCAATCCTCATACAAATCAACCGACTAGCAAACCAAGGTCTCACACGATACCTAAAGGGGTAGCCAATTTAGAAAACCTTTTTGACTTAAGGGAAATATTCAAAGGGTCAACGAACACAAAGACAAGGATTTCCTGTCCCATGTACGAAACTATAAATCTAGGAACCCCAGAAAACCCCAAGAATATAAATCTTAGCAAGACAATATATAAAGAGGAAAGGAAAGCCTATCTCAAACGTTTTAGACAATATCAATATGTCTTTGCATGGTCCTACTGAGATCTGAAAACTTATGATACTAGTATCATTCAACACAAAATCTCATTAAATCCTGGAGTGAAACCCTTCCAACAGAAGCTATGGAACTACCACCCATCCTTGGAGCCTCTCATGTGTCAGGAGTTAAAGAAATTACTAGATGTTAATATTATCTTCTAGGTTCCTGTGAGGAAAAAGTCTGGGGAAATCTGCCTATGTGTAGATTTCATAAACCTCAACAGATATTTAAAAAAGGACAACTACCCAGTCCCACCAATGGAGCAACTCTTGCAGACCGTGTCTGGCTCTGAGATTTTCTCCCTGCTGGATAGTTTTTCAGGTTACAAACAAGTTCTAGTTTCAGAGGAAGACCATTTTAAACCCATATTTCGAACCAAGCGGGGAACCTTTGCTTATAAACACATGCCCTTTGGGTTAATAAATGCAGGTGCAACCTTCCAAAGGGCCATGGGCATAGCATTTCATGGATTAATCGACAAATGTGTAGTAGTTTTTTTGGACGACATGAATCTGTATTCGAAGAATAGAGAAGATCACGTCCAACACTAAACCCATATTTTCAAAAGGTGTAGGAAATATAATATATCCTTAAACCCTAAGAAAACTATCTTTTATGTCAAGGAAGGTAAACTACTAGGTCATATTATATCTCAAGAAGGAATTCGAATAGACCTAGAGAGAATTAGGTTTATATCTCATCTTCCATTACCCCACAACAAAAAGGCTATGCAATCCTTCTTTGGGAAAACCAATTATGTGAGTAGATTCACCCCCAATTTCGCTGAAACTATCAAACCCTTACAAACAATGATCTGCAAAGATGTTGAATTTAAGTGGGATGATGAACGAAAAAGTTCTTTCAGCAATATTAAGGCTACAATATCTCAAGCCCCAGTGTTGCAAAGTCCCGACTTTAGCAAATATTTCTTCCTCTACACTTTTTCCTCCGACCAATTGTTAGTTGCAGTATTCACTCAGAGGGATGATGAAAACAATGAGGCCTCACTCTCATTTATGAGGACTAATCTCTAAGGGTCCGAACTAAATTACCCTACTATAGAAAAGTAGGCTTATGTAGTATACAAGGCAGTTAAACACTTCAGATATTACATCCTAAAGAACCATACCAAAGTCGTCATGCCTCACCCTGCAGTATGATCCATATTCACTCAACAGGAGATGGGGGAAAGAAGAGGAAACTGGATGGAAGTAGTCCATGAATTTGATCTAGATAAAAAACCTACTAAACGGGTTAAGGGACAAGGATTATGCAAACTGGTAGCTAAAGCCCAGGACCAAGTAAATGAAGACCTCGGATGGGAGAATGAATTGGAATTATGGTGTGGTGAAGCTTCATATGTCTCCCCAGGGAAAGAGTCTTGGTATGAGAAACTGACTTATCTCCTGCATCATGGGCTTTCCCAGAAAAACTAAATCCTAGAGAAAGGAGAGCCCTCGGGTTAAAATCAACACAATATCACCTCATAAATTCGTTGCTCTTCCATGTTAATTATGATGGGGTACTTTTAATATGTCTCAAATGTGAAGATGCAGACAAGTTTCTGAAGGAGATTCATGATGGTCTTGCAGGTGGAAATTTCCCAGGAAACACCATCGCTCACAAAATACTAAGAGTTGGCTATTATTGGCCCACTTTGTTCATGGATTCTCACACATACGCTAGAAACTGTAAAACTTGTCAAATAAGTGTAGGGAGGGAAAAGAGAGAAGTTGTCCCACTCCAACCTATGGTAGTCTCCAGGCCATTCAAGCAATGGGGGTTAGATATCATAGGAGAAATTACACCGAGTCCTTCAAAATAACATAGATACATACTGACTGCCACAAACTATTTCACGAAATGGACAGAGGACATCCCTCTAACTCATGTAAATGAAAAGGTGGTGATCCAATTCATAGAGAAATAGTTGATCACAAGGTTCATTATTCCTTCCATCCTTGTTTTTGATAATGCCGCTTAATTATCTTCCACCCTTTTAACAATTTTTTCTTTAGAGAACAGAATCATAATCAGATACTCTGTAAACTACTATCCACAGGGGAACGGAGTAGAAAAATCAATCAATAAGAAACTAGTGAGGATATTAACAAAAATTGTTGTAGGCAACTAGAGGAATTGGCACAGTTCACTACATAATGCCTTATGGGATGATAAAGTAACACCCAAGGAAGCTATAGGGAATTTCCCATAGTTTTTGGTATACAGATAGGAAGCCATTCTCCCGAATGGGCTATATCTTCCATCCCTTCAGCTTTCTCAAGATTCTAGAGGACAACCCTCATCAGTTATACAAAAAAGAATTGATACCCTCCTCATGTTGGAAGAAGAAAAGGAGAAAGCAAAATCGAAGTTCATAGCTCATCAACAGATAGTTAAAATGTGGTTTGATAAGCATAAGGCCTAAGAGAAGAATTTTGAAGTAGGAGACTTAGTCCTAAAATGGGACATAGAAAATGAGCCGAAGGGAAAACATTCAAAGTTTTTTAATATATGGCTCATACCTTTTCAGGTAGCTGATAAAATTGGGGTAGGCACATACCAATTGAAAAATATGAGGGGGGAACCTGATGCCCTCCTGGTGACTGGCCAAGCCCTAAAACAATATTTTCATTAAAAAAAAATGTGCGTGTGTTTTCATGATGTTTTGTTTTTAGGTAGGCTCATTGCAGAGTGCATTTTTTTTTTCTTGTTATAGTGCTTCTACACTTTTGATGTTTATTTTTAGAAATACATGGGTTTACCTCAATTCATGTGATATGATGAACTCTGTTCCTGACTCATTTCTTACATACAACACAAGAAGCGTTGGGAGAGCAACAGTTGTTTTAAAGAAGTTTTCTGTCTAACTTGTGTAGATGAATAACCTTGGAAAAGTGATGAAGTGTCTTCCTGGTGGTCTGGTAAAACATGAAGGGAAAGGTGGTAAGTTGGAAAGGACTACATGTACCTCAAAACAAAACTAGCAACAAATTCACCTTAACCATCTCATTTTGCAAATAACATGCATCCTCCTCTCCCACTCGCTCAGGGAATTCTGCCAAAATAAAATCAATCATATCAAATGAGTGCACAATAGGAGAGGGTATGTAGCTAACTCTGTCGGGGCTATGGACACTTGCTGGCAATAGACAAAGCTCTGTGATGTCGGGGTGACTTCGTCGAGGCTATGGAAGCTCGCTAGCAGCAGAGCAACACTGTAGCAAGTGAATGATAATAACTAAAAGGCCTGGTTCTAGTGAATTCTTTACTTGAATCTTGTCAAAGGGGGTGTGAGTCAGGGTTACAGGAAACAAAGGTCGAATAAAGGTTGAAACCCCATAGGCAGGCCCGAGTGCACCAACCAGGGAATTTCAAATGCAAGGATAAAAGAGACTCTGATAAAATTCCAGTTAACTTATTAACCATATTTTGCATCAGCTAAGCCCGAGGTAAGAACAAAGATTCTTCTTTCACCCAGTTAGTTGCCATTTGTTGAGCACTTAACACACCCTAAAAATCCTTATCAATTTTTTTAGTTTTTGGGTATCACTTGAACTTCTGCGATGTTCAATTCGATTTCATTTTGAGAAATGCTTTTGTATTTTATCATTTTCATGACTCTCATCACCTATTCAAGTTTTCTTGAACTTATGAAATCCCGTGAACAAAAGACCTTAACACCTGAATTAAGAATCGACAGCCAAACACTGCACCCAAGGTGCTCAGATTTGACATCGAAAAGAATTCAAAGAAGAAAGAGGAACCACTTAGAAAACTACAGTCGCCAAGCGTCGATCTTCATTGGCATCGACATAAGTAAATTCTAGTTTACGTAAAAAATTTCTCATAAAGGTTCGAGAGATAGTCGATCCCCTTTGACATCGGTAAACTAAGAGGAGGACATACGTTAACGAAGGAAGAAAAGAAATCGTCGATAGTCGATGCCCAACACACTTTATTGGTATCGAAAAAAATACACAAGGATCATAAAAAACATTTTGACCACGATAAAGTTATCCCCGGTCGTCGATACCCGTTGCAGTTTTCGACATTGGGACTTTTTCAAGGGAGCCAATCCAAGAGCTCTTTGGTAGGATTATTACCGATCGTTGATCCTTGGCACTTTTCGACATTGGAAAGCTAAGGTTTATTTTAGAATGAATAGCTTAAGGAAATTCCCGAATCTAACTAACACGATCGAATTAAGTCATTGGTCTCCAATGCCACGTGTCTTTACCAGGTAAGAAGGTCATACGGTCTAGTTCTATCCTGAGTAATTTTTGGTTACCTAGGTCCTAGTCACACCCTGAGTGAGATTTACCGCGTCAACACTAGATGGTAAGATCGATCGGTGTCAGATATTTTATAGGAGAGTATAAATGAAAATGTTCATAGCATGGCCCTGATCCCCAATCCACCCACTGAAGGAGCGACACGACAGGACGTTTTCAACATTAGATACGATTGGATTTTGGGCATTTAAGGAGATAATTAATACCCAATCCCACATTAGTTTCTACCTCATGATCCAATAAAAAAACCTTTTGAAATAATTGATAGACCACATCACCACACATGCCACCACCATCAACCCATGATGAATTTAAGTTCTGGAGATTCAGCAGCAGATTTATTGAAAATTCACTCATAACCCAAATTGAATGGCTGATGCGACACGATAAGATCTTTCCTATTTAAAATCTCTTGAACCATTGTGAACAAAGTCATTATGCACGTAAGAGAATTCCATAGAATTCAAAGGATCAAGAAGAGAAAATCAAAGGCTATATCAACCCCTTGATTATCAAAATAACTAGGTTTTAACAAGCTTCAAAGGTATGTATACGAGTCTGTAAATTCTCTGGCTATAATTTATATGTGTTTGTCCAGTTTTTTACATAGTCTTTGAAATTATTATTAAGTTGCAGGAACAATGCCGTCGAGAAATCCAACCACCAGACGCTCACTAAAAGCACCAAAGCTAAAATAACTAGAGACAAGCGAAGTTTCTTCTCCAAGAACCACGAGGCAATTGGAGTACGTCCCTAGGCCAGAAACTGTCATCAAGACAACAACAAAGAAGGTTTTCATCCAACCTCTGGCCTTTGGCAATGCATAGGAAATCACCATATCCAAGGTAGTGCTCCCACAATAGGGGGATCCTTTCAATAGGATTACCAGAGAAGAATA
This sequence comes from Picea engelmannii, assembly GCA_009831015.1. Lineage (NCBI taxonomy): Eukaryota > Viridiplantae > Streptophyta > Pinopsida > Pinales > Pinaceae > Picea > Picea engelmannii. The sequence goes on from ML799400.1 coordinate 195,692, forward strand.
CCTAGAGTATGTCCCACACAGTGACCTGGATGTAGGGCCACTCGATGACTAGGTGTTCCCCAACATCCAACAGTCATATATACACATGGTGGTGAGAAGAAACCTTGTTTTCCCCTACGTAGAGGTCCTGAAGTGGCTCATCTACCACACAAATTGGAAGAAATGATTGATTAACGATGAGAAGGACGAGTGCGTCAGATTTTTTCTCTCGAAAGAGGTCCATAAATACTACAAGCTTAGGGACCCGGAGGAGCGGATCAAAACGGACTTTGTGGTGAAGTTATATGAACTCCATGACACCAACTGATTGATGGCTTCATGGTGGAGGGAAGAGAACATATTCACCAATCAAAGAAATGGATGGTACAAAACAATCAACCTGAGAGATCCATACATCTATTTGATGGCTCATATCTGCCAGTTATATGGAGATAAATATTTCTCCAAGTTTTCAGAAGCATGGATGCCTTTGGCATACACTATTGTAATCATCGGGTGCAGCTTCAACTAGGGAGAAATAATCTCCAGGCAGCTAAGCACCTGTGTGAAACAAGCTCAGACACCGAAGTAAGGGGAAGCACCAACTTTTTACATGACTTCATAGCTTCTCGATGTCATGTGTGCTAGGAACGTCTTCACCAGCATGAATCTGAGCTGGCATGTTGCAGAGCTCTCGGTCCACGTCTACTTTAGCATGCTATGGGAAAATAGGTATATGAAATATCACTCCTTCATCTTCGATTAATTCATCACCCAAATTTATTTTATTCTTTTTAAGAAGGAATGCACAAGGCTATCGAAAGAAAGAAATAAAATGATATCCAAGGTAGGCCATTGGTATTTGGATGAGTGCACCACCTACATTAGGGTGTTCGGGGCCACCAAAGCACCACATCTCCTACCAGCTCATGTCCCAGACTGGCTTGTCGTAGGATAAATATGTTATCATACCATCTTGCAAGGCTACAATGCCACCCTGTTCAAAGAAAAGAAATGGGTTTTCATACCCTACGGTTTATATGTAGGATTTTATTTGATAAAGGATACCTCTCAATCCAAAAAAGAAGGGTTGAACTAACTCAAATTCAGATTCCTGATAGGCTGATTCTGCAAGCATGATTCGAAGGGCTTGGTCCTGCAACATGCTTCATAGGTGTCATCATGTTGGTCGTATGCTCACGATAAGTTCGAAGACAAAGTCTTCACAGAGAATGCCCAGGACTGGGAAGAGGTGGTGCAAAGAATGGCCAATCTAAAAATGACCAGGTTCAAGGACATGAGAATGGATGAACAGGTGGAAACAATAGAGCAGTTAGCTCAAGAGGTCCTCTGAGCCAGGGAAGAAATCAGAGTGGTAGAGGCAACAAGGGTGCAGAGTAGGGTATTGTATTTGACACTGGAGGCATATGAAAGGGGATTTCTCTTAATGGAAAAGGCACAAAGAGTAATTGATCAGCTGCAAAATGACCCATACCTCTTAGAAATGACAAGGTTCTCTGTCGACAACCCAATCGAAAGCTGGTTAGGTCCAAGTGACCCAGATCCAATACAAATTGAAGTGATCACCGGATTAGATAACCCTAAAGTTTCAATGCCACAAGTAGGATCACTAGGAGACATTTCAGCTCAACTCAAGATAACGAGGAAATCAGGGAGAGAAAGTGCACCAAACCCCTTACATGACTTAATAACAATCTATGATGATGAGGAAAGTTCATAGGTTTCCCTGGTGACTCGAGTACATATTACAAAGGAAAAGGAACCTGAGAAAGAATCTTCCCCAGCTCTCGATGTTCAAGTTCAAAGCCTTCCATAGAGTGACCAGGAGATCAAAAGTGTGTTAGAAACTGAGCTACTCGATGCACTAGGGACCTAAGTGGATAGCCCGAAGGATGAGCTAGGCTCGAGCGAACAAGAAGAAGAGATTCCACAGTAGGAAATCGACATCTCAACAACCAATTATCAGGTAACTACTGAGCCTGCCCCTGATTCATCAAACTTGGCCAATACCTTACCTCTAGATGAGGAAAAACTAGAGGCTGAATGATCAGGACATACGAAAGAGGTTCAAGAACTCATCCTTGAACAAAGTTACACCATCGGGAGCCTGGGAAACATGCTTACTTGGGGAGAGAATAAAATCCTAGAAACCATGGATGAGGTCACCGATATACAAGCCATCACCTACGACTAAAAGAGTAAAGCCATCATGAAGAGAACCACCAAGAAGAGGAGGCTTACTTTGGATAGCTCCATCCTCATCACCATAGAGGAAAAATTGATTAGAATGGATCATGCCAAGACGTCTGAGCTTATCAACGTAGGGATGGAAATCACGGATGGCAACTTGGATAGAGAAAAGAAGGATTAAGAGGAGATGGCCTATGCACTGAAGGAGTTGGAACATCTACACCATTTGGAAAAATATTATTAGGACTCCACACAGGCCATGATGTTCTTAAGAAACAAATTCCAGGATGCCTACAGTAAATTCACAAATGAGTGGCACCTTTTCACTGTAGGGATAGCCGATTTCCAATAAGACACCCTTATGGCACTGGTGATGTGAAAGGATATGGAAAGATGGTATGAGAAAGCACACCAAGTGGTGGAAAGGATCAATTACATCAACGTGGCTCAATGGGGCCTAGATGTCAAAGAGAACAACATTCAGGTACTAAGGGATAGAATCATCGAACGCATAAAGAAGTCAGTCGAATACTGGGTGAAAATGGCCCAAGAACCTCATAAGGAAATCCAGGAGAAATGGGCTGAGTGCGAAAGGAGATGGACCAAGATCAATCCGGTGATGAGAGACATCAACCTCCTAGAATTTGGCACACTCGATGACATTGTCGACTTCTATGACATAGTCAAACCACATGTCGAACAAGACTTATCATGGGCTGCGAAGATAGAAAAGGTGGCAAACATGGCATCAGGTCAAGTACAACAGTTCATGGAGCACCCGATCAAGGATCAGACATTGTTACAACAATTAAGTGCTAAAGTAGTCAAGTATTGGGCACTGACAGTGGAGATAAAGAGATCCTTTCATCCCCTATGGACCAACACAGATTCCCGTATGCCAACACATGCGAGGAATTCTTTGTTAAATGGTCAGAGTATGAGAAGAGTCATATACTCAATTGAAACCATTTGATGAGTCTTAGAAGACTAAGAGATGAAATCTCCATGTGGTGATGTTTTGTTTTACTTAGCTTTCACTTTTGATAGTTATTTTTTAGTTAATAATATGTTATAAATAAGAGGATCGACCTGTTAAAAAGGGTCGATGGTTTTGGAAAAGACCCTCATTTTTGTAATTGTAAAGAATTATTTCGGAGATACCTTAATTGAGAAGTCCTATTTAGGACTTGAGAAAATTTTATGTTTTCATCAAAAGCATGTGTGATTAGATCATGAGGAGGAATTACTTCCAACTTTATCTCATGAATGGATGCTATAATGAGTAAGAGTTTATGAATCTGTTGACAAGTTATCTAGTTCAATATTTTTATAATTCTTGCCTCGAATGATGTAAACAGATCGTTGTGTTAATGTGTGATTGGTGATTAGATCTAAGGAAACTATTTTTCTTGCCATCATTTTATTGCATGTATGTTCTCTTTTGATAAATTGTTTCTTAGTTAATAATCAAAGTGCCAAGAAGTTGATGTATTAGTACTAGGCTTGTCATTGGTGTAAGAATCATTGTCTGGATGCTTGAGCATGAGGGTTATCCCAAGCTCTTCCTTCTTTAGTAGTTAAGTTTTCCCCCTTTGTTACCTAGCTGGTTTATACCAACGTTTATCTTGTATCGGTCCCACCTATAAGAGAAAATACAAAAAAGAGAATGCTCAAACTGAAGGAGGATCTTTCACAAGAAAACATCCTATCAATCACTATGTAAATCCCAACGATTAATTGGCCGGATCACAAGATCTGGAGAACAATTCCACCATTAAACACTACAGAGTCTAGTTGGGCCTCGGTGGCGGGTTTGGTTCCTACTGTTTAGTTAAATGGATTTAGGACCCCTCAACATAGTGTTGATCTCAAAAGCATTGCTATCCATAGCCTTGGTGATGGTGTAAGGCCCATACCAAAGTGGGTGGAGCTTCCGATGGGGCCCTGTAAGACTCTCCTTCTTCAAATGTAACCAGAATTTGTCTCCAACCTAAAACTGGTGTGATACCCTATGTTGATCATGGCGTTTCTTGTACTTAGCATTAGATTTCTGCAAAATATCATGGACCTGTTGGTGGATGTGCTGAATCCGCTCAATAAATATGGCGGCTTTGTCGGTCTGAGACTGAACATGGGAAGAGTTTTTTTGTGTGGTGGCAAGAGGTAGAACAACATCAATGGGACCCAAGGTTTGGAATCCCAACCCCACCTGAAATGGGTTATGGCCGATGGAGCTATGGAGATCCCTGTTGTAGTTGTGTTGAACATAGGGGAGAGTCTCATCACATGTACGTGGATGATTGGAGTTGTACATGTGTAGGATGTGCACAATCATCCAATTGACGAACTTTGTTTGGCTGTTTGTTTGGGGGTGGAAAGAAGTGGATTTAGTGAGCTTGGTGCCCAACGGTGACTAGAGACTCGACCAAAATGTTCTTAGGAATCTATTGTCCTGATCAGAGATGATGAGTTGTGGTATCCCAAAATGGACCCATACTCATTTGAAGAAGAGCATGGAAGTATCTCCCAATGTGATATTATTCTTACAAGCTGTGAGGATTTCCATCTTCAAAAACCAATCAATGACCATAAATACACAATCCTTTCCTTGCTTGGTGGATGGAAGGACAGATATGTAATCCATTGAGATGGATTCCCAAGGCTTCTCGGGATTAGGAAGAGGGGTGTATAAGCCTTGCTTCTTGATGGATAGCTTGGCAATGGCACATGTAGTGTAAGACTTGATATACTTTCTGACATCATGTCGAAGTTTTGGCCAATAAAAATGTTTTTGTAGAACGACCATAGTTTTCTCCACGCCAAAATATCCTACCATCTGACTATAGTAGGCTTCCAAAATCCGCTTTGTACGATCTCTTGCAGGAACATAGAGATGTCCTAGATGGCATAACAGTCTGTTCTGAATGTGAAAATTAGTGGCAGACACGCCTGTACCCAAGAGTTGATAAGTGGTGGCGAGGTCTGGATCTTGCTGATAATGTTGGGGCCACTCAGATGCCTCATGTCCATAGGAATTGAGCATAGTGGTGAGTGTAGCCATGAGAGGTCGACTGAGGCAGTCAGCCACAAAATTTGAGCTCCATGTATTATACTTGATGTTGAGATGGAGCTACTAAAGGTAGGTGGACCACTTCTGATGGCGGTTGTTCTGCAATTTTCCATGTGTCTGTATGAACTATAGAGGCTTGTGATCAGTGTGGATGATTGTTACCCATGATTTTGGTCATCATGATGATGTATTGATGATGGTGTACTCAGGATCTTCATAAGAACTTTCTCCTGATAAAAGTTACTTTTTTCTCTTTCCAGAAATATCATTTTTGAAGAAGGTTCGCAGGCTGCTAGTATATTTGCCTGTGAGAATGCCTGATTCTCGTAGGCTTCCTTAAGCCAGAGTGCGAGAAGTTCGCACTGTGTTGAACTACTAGGGTGCGAACTCTTCCTAAAGCATGGAAAAAGATGAATTCTCGATGTTTCTAGAAGGGAATCTTCTAGAAGGATGAGTTGGCATTCAAATGGTTATTCTAGTACTGGATTCCCTGATATTTTGGGATCATTCTTATCCAAGTAACTAATTCCTTCTCTCCTATATATTGAGGGAATTCTCATGGAAAAGGTTAAGAAAGATTCATTGGAGAATTGGTGAAAGAATTGTGTGAAGGACTCAGCATTGAACAACAGCTTGGAGACTCTAGCAAGTCTATCAAGAGGATTTGATCTTCTTCATGCAAGGATTGAGCAAGTGTGTGTGTCGGAGCCAAGAGCCATCGAAAGGAAGTTTGCGACATCAAGGCTCAAGTTGTAAGCTTTACTTTCCATTAATATGATACAGTGGCATGTCCCTTTCCCATAAATCTATTTCCACTTTATTATGTAATTCCTTGATCATACACATAGGTTAACTATTGAATATATTGTGCTATATTCACTTTGGTTGGTTTGTGTTGTTTTGGCCTGGACTTCAAGAGAGCGCTGGAGTGAAGCAGGAGCAACAAAGACCCGAGGAAGTGTTAATAAGGTATGTTATTCATTCCTTCCTCCTAGTTAATTCAATGGTCAAAACTTAGGGAAAGAGTCATGTCATGTCCTGTTTTGTTCTAGATCCAGGTGGATCTAGGGAGATCAGTTAGTGTCCGCACATACCGATTAGTCCGATAACAAAATTGGCGACTCCATTGGGGAACAATCCCATTTTCTTTGTGGCTTTTGGTGTTTTTCTGTGGCCATTTGCTCCTGTTTTACTTTTTTCCTATCTTATCAATCTCTGAGTCTTCAAGATATCCTGATAGACCCTCTGGGTCCAGAGGTCTTTTCAAATTTTGCTTCATTTTCCAAAATTTTGAATATGTTTAGATATTCTCTCACTATACGTCATTGCAGCCTGCGAGAATTAGTAGAGTTCGCACTCTACCTTTAGGTTTCAGTGCGAGGTTCTCGCACCCTGCTCAAGGGTCACCTGCGAGAATCAGTGATTCTTGCACTGTGTCATATTGTCTGCCTGCGAACTCGTTTTTTCAAAAGTTTGGATTTGAACTTTGGTATTTTCAACTGCCCAGATCAGTTTGATTGCCTCATAAGAGTTTCTTGGACCATTGATTGATGTCTTTCTTGTCTTCGTTTGCATGCATGAACAGTCTTAGGATTTCAAGGCTCTTCTTGTCACTTTTGTCTTGACTTTTGTTTCTTGACTTTTCTTGGCAACACCATACTCTTTGATCTCAGAATCTGAGTGTGTTTGATTAGTTAAGGACCGGTGATCGGTAGAAAGTTTAGTTTTCTTGGTATTTATCGTTTGCCTTGTTTGAAAAATCATTTTTCTTGTGTGATTGAAAAGATTATATTGGTTTGCTCTTTATTTTTGTTTTCATTGAAAGAGTTGATTGGGTTTTCTATTGCTTGTTCATTTTGGTTTTTGATTTTCTATACTCTCATTGTCATAGTGTGAGTCCTTTTTGACAAGTGAACAAAAGTTTTTCTTTCAAAAAATCATTTTCGTTTTCGAAAACATTGAAAATCAAATTATTGAGATTGTTGAAGTTGTTGAAAAAGACACAATAGAGAATTGTTATTGCTTTGTGATTTGTTGCATTTGCATTTTAAAGGAAATTTTGCATTGTAGTTCAAGGTTGATCTGGAAAACTTTCTCTCTCTCCCATACATAGGATTCATTGAACGAAAAGTGATACATTTCATTCTCATCCTTGCATTGTTGGGTCAGAGTCACACAACATATGTTTCACTTCCATTTCCTTTGAGTAAACAACATCTCTTAATAACACTGTGTAATTATAAAATTTATCTAGTAACTCTTTTCTAGGGCTCTATTACACCAACATTTAGCTAGGCTAGTGCTTTGGAGTAGGAAGAGAGATACACTCTCTAAAAGCACAAAAAACACAATAGCATCTTGTGTTAGGGAGTGTTAAATTCCATTTGCAACATTCTGTCCTGGGAAGCCCTTCTCACACAAGGTTCAAATGCTAGGTTGCATTGATATTGGTAGAGTTACTCACCCTGCTTTGTTGATATCAGTGTAGAGATTGCACGTATTATGGGGATCACTCGGAGGTATACCCACAATGATGAGTGGAAGCTTTTTGAGTTGATTGCGGGCTAGATACCCTGCCCTTGCATGTGGATCGGACTATCGACTGTTCCCCCAGGCTTTATTGTTGTTGGTGGTGACCTTAGTGGCCTATATTTCTAGGTTCTTACCCGAGGTGACTGTGGAGGGGAAAGTCTTCATGGTACCTGGAATTGATGTTGACCAAACTCACTCGGGCTCCTTGGAGGGTATACCCATGATTATGTTTGGGAGCTTGCACTAGGGTGTAAGTTCGTTAAGTAGGTCGTCAGCGTAACTTTTCCACCCTAGCCCAGCCCCTTCTCATCTCATTGTTGCGATGTTGGATTTCATCACTAACTAGTGGCTTCAAAATTAGAAAGTCTTGTTTTCTTGGTGTTGCTTCTTAGATTTTGTTTACTAGCACGTGTTGTTTGTTTCTCGAAGATGACCATAGGATTTTCTTCACGAAGTTTGTCACTCGTTTACAATAGCTCCTCCACATTGTTCACGTAGAATGTACGGTTTATCTCCAGAGCATCTGGAAGGTTCTCAACCCTTTCCCACAAGCACACCTAGAGGCTCTCCTTGGCAGAGTGAAGTCCCAGTCGTCACCACTCCACAAGTGGTGCACTGACTCTCTAGAACGTTATCGCATTACCAACACTTGAGAGGATTTTAGACTTAACCCCGATTCTGAGAGACGTTATATGCGAGAAGACTCTTCCAGAGACTTAATTGTTGTATATGACGGATCTCCCACTAGACCCTTTCTGTCATTCACTCCAAGTTATCAATTTTCGATTGGTGGAAAAGTTCCTCAAGGTAGTATAACTCAACCCCCTCTCAGTTGGCAAATGTCGATTGGAACATTGCCCTCAATTGGTACACCACCCTCACTGGGAGGGGCAACCTCACCTTATGGGAAAAACATACCTCCATCCTTGGCCCAGTATTGGAATCAATTGATTCAGAATCCTCCTCAATCTACTGGGGGGCAACAGTTTTCAGCCGCATCAGTCACACCCCCTAGCATGGGCCAACCATATCCCAGTTCGTTCAATCCCATTTGGGGGTCGAATGCTCAAACTCAAGCCCCTGTTCTAGGGTATAATCCGATGAGCTACTATCCTGTCCAACAACCACCGAATATGCCTGGATCTTCACATTGCATACAGACTGCTTATGGTCCTACTGGTTTGCTGACAGGACTTCCTCCCCAAAGCCACCAGTACCCACAAGTGAATCGACAGTTACCTTTTCTAGCCACTTTAGATCTTCTGGATTTGTCAAGGATTTTAAATGATCCTATTGATCACTCTCCCCAATGGCCTTTTATACCAGCCAAGCTTCCCTCAGACATTCGTAAATTTGACGACAAAGTGGGAGAGGACCCAAACAATCACGTTATGACTTTTCACCTATGGTGTTCATCCAACTTGTTGATGGATGACTCTATTCGTTTACGTCTTTTTCAACGAACCCTTACCGGTTCTGCTGCGAAGTGGTATATCGAATTGCCACGTGGTTTCTTCTCTGACTTCAATACCCTAGCTATGGCTTTCCTTACGCATTACTAGTTACCAATCCGTTATGACATAGGAACCAAGATTTTGACTTCCTTTAAACAGACTAAAGGCAATCATATATCTGATCACATCCATGAGTGGCGAAGGAGACGACGTCTCATTAAACTTGAGCTCCCCGATCAGTTACTGGAAGAATGGTTTACAAAATCATTTGTGAACAAAATCGGTAAGGACATTGCCATGGGTGGCATTGTCACGGAAGAGCAGGCTATAAGTCGTTCTTAGTATCTTGACCTTGTTTATTCACGAACGAGAACCCTTTACGATTTATTGCCTGAATTACCTTGTCCTAATTCTTCCAGCACTTCAACTACTCCAACTGCTTCGCATGCAGCTGACGGTGTGATTGGTACTACCCAAGCTCAATCACATGTTGCTTCAAGCACAAACCCTAAATCTGCTTCTTCTAATGTTCAAAATGCTTCATCTCCTGCCACTCCCACCGGCAAAACTTATGAGGTAAATGTCATCCAATCTAAATCTAAGAAGGGGAGAGGCAAGAATAAGGAGGGAAAAAATAATCCTCAAGCAGAGCAAACCAAGACTACCCTTGTTGATGATCGAGATAAGCGCAAACCACGATACCCTTGCCTTATCTGTGGTGATGATCACTGCACGAAGGATTTTCCACGACGTGCTAAGGCTACTAAGTTCCTTCAGGGAGCCCCGAAACCCCCTGCACCGACTGTCTTGTCCCAACCCTTCACGTCTCAACAATAGGCTCAGTTGGTCATCCATGACCAACCCTCACCTTCTACCACTTCTTATGTTTTGATGTGTACTGGTGATTCTAAGAAAAACAACGTTGCACTCATGACTCAAGCCAAAGATTATTCTCCATCTAAGGAGAAGGTTGATGATTTACCCCCTTCTTTGGTACAACCCTCTCCCATGACTCCACCTACTAACGGTCCTCTTCATCTCGAATGACCGAGACTCGACACAGTTCTGCGACCACCCCCTAAGGGCTTCGTTCAAAAATCAGCTTTCAATCATCATGCTCGTGCGGCCCAGAACTACAACATTGTTAAATATCTGGCCCAAGCACCTTCTGCGATGTCAGCCCTTGAAGTCCTTCAAACTTGTCCTGCACAACGTAAGGCACTGTTGAAAGATATTGGTGGAATTGACCCAATGGATGCGAATTTAATAGTCTTTGACTTGGATGATCACATTCCAAGGTTACCCCCTCAACTCGCGTTCCAGATACAGGTTGTTGTCTCTCACAAGAACATTTTCCACACAGTTATCGATGAGGGTGCCTCGACGTGTGTCATGTCTTTTGCTTGCTGGAAAACCATTGGCTCTCCTTCTTTGAATGAATCACAAAACACTCTTAAAGCCTTCAATGGCTCTGGTTTTAAGCCCTATGGTGTTCTTCCTTCGTTTCCCATCATGTTAGAAGGTAAGATGGTCCAAGTTGAAGTGGAAGTCTTTGACGCTCCCCTCGATTATAATCTTCTGCTTGGTCGTAGCTGGATCGATTCCATGCGCATCATTGTGTCGACACTTTTCCATGTATTACGTTTCCCTTATCAAGGAAAGGTTGTTACCGTCGACCAACTCACCTTCTTCAATTCTGATACTCGTACTGGAAACGTTCTGTTTATTGCTAAAACCCTGCCAGGTTATGAGAATGTCGATGTAGGCCTTCTAAAAGACTCCTCGTTAATGTGTACTTTCCCCATTCCACTGCTCGATGTTCCACGCTCATCTATTGCTTCTATCAATATGATCTCCACCATGCCTCACGAACTTCCTGCGTCTCACGACCCTTGGATAGTCCCTGACCCCAGAGATCATCTTCGTTATAGCGATGAAATGCCATTAAATCCCGTTGAATCCGCCTATCAAGCCATTCAATCGGCAACACCTTCTACTCCTTCTCTTGATGAGTTGTCTCCCAATCCTTTTCGTGTTATTTTTCCCACTGACAAGATGATCATGTCCATCATGGAGGACACCCCTTGGGATGATGGGCATCATCATTCCATCCTCTTTCTAAAGAAACACACTCTTGAAAACAATCAACGGATTTCGATGCCATCAACCGTTGTCGTCATATCGACCATTCCCGAGTCTGCACGTTGTGTGTTTGCTGAAGGGAACCTAAGTAATATCTCTCCCACGATTCCCATTGACATATCTATTAAACCTAGAATCATCGAAAATGTCCATATTGGAGCTTCGTGTTCCTCTGACGAAATAGTCACCTATACGTCCCTGTTCAAAGAGTTTCGTGATATATTTGCTTGGAGCTACGAAGAAATGCCGGGTATCGACCCTGAAATTGTAATTCATGAGATTAAGACATATCCTGACGCTAAACCCATCAGGCAACGCCTTCATCCAGTTCACCCACGTAAAGCGGCTGCTATAAAGCTCAAAGTCAAGAAACTTCTAAAAGCCGGCTTTATTTATCTGGTGGCTGTCACAGACTGGGTTTCCAATCTTGTCCCGATTGACAAGAAACAAGGTACGATTCATGTGTGTGTTGATTATAGGGATATCGATAAAGCTTGTCCCAAAGACAACTTTCCTACCCCTTTTGTCGATCAGATTGTCGATGACTGTGTTGGAAGTGAAATCTTCTCTCTCATGGATGGTTTCTCTGACTATAATCAAATTAACATCGTTCCCAAGGACCAACATAAGACTGCTTTTATTTGTCCTTGGGGTACTTTTGCCTATAGGAAACTTCCTTTCGGTCTTAAGAACGTTGGTGCAACTTTTCAACGCGCCATGTCTTACGCTTTTCATGATATCAATCATATCGTTCAATCCTATTTGGATGATTTACCCACTCATTCTATGCGCAGAGTCGATCACCCAACCCACCTCCGGGCCATTTTCGTTCGCTGTCGGTTCTACCAGATCCGTTTAAATCCTCATAAGTGTGTCTTCTGTGTAGAATCTGGCCGTCTTCTAGGTTTTATTGTTTCACATCAAGGGATCCGGGTGGATCCTTTGAAGGTTGAGGCGATTCTTAATCTCCCTCCTCCTTCTACACTTCGCTAGTTGCAAAGTTTGCAGGGGAAAGCTAACTTTCTTCGTCGTTTTATCCCAAACTACACCGAGCTTACTCGAGGATTTACGTGGCTATTAAAGACAGATTCAGAGTTTGTCTGGGATACCATTGCCAACAATTCTTTTGGAGCTTTGAAGTTATCCCTGACATGAGCTTCGCTTCTCTTCCCCCTCGATTACAGTCACGATTATCTCCTTTGCCTTGCTGCCTTGGATTACACTATTGGCATGGTTCTCATCCAAGAGGATGATGCGCACGATGAACATGTTTTTTATTACTTGAGTTGAAGTCTCACGCCGACTGAAATCAAGTATCAACATGTCGAAAAACTGGCCTTGGCTGCCGTTCAAGACGTCCAACGCTTCCGGCACTATATCCTGTCACGCAAGACTACGGTGATATCTCATTGCAACCCTATGCAACATATTTTGACACATCAATTGCTAGGGGGAAAATACTCCAAATGGATTGTGATACTCCAGGAGTTTGACTTGGAATTCGACCGTGCCAAGTCTAAGAAATCCTTAGTTTTTGCTGAGTTGATATGCGATTTTCCCCACTCTGCAACGGAAAATGTAGTTGTTGATTCATTACCCGATGAATCTCTTTTCCTTATTAGCACTAATGATCTTTGGTATGGGGATATCATTATATATCTCCAAACCCAGACTTTCCGGCCTACTTTGTCTAGTACTGAATGGCGTCGAATATGATATCAAGCTTGTTAATACATCATCCTTGGGGATACTCTTTACCGTCGGGGGATTGACTCTGTTTTCTGACGTTGTCTAACGTTTGACGAAGCCGAGAAAGATCTGAATGACTGCCATTCCAGAGCATGTGGTGGTCATATGTCTGGGTATGCTACTGCCCAGAAGATCTTACGTGCAGGGTATTTTTGGCCTTCTTTGTTTAATGACTGCATTATTGCCGTTCAGAAATGCCATGCCTACCAGACCTACAATCAGAAAATTCAGTCACATCTTGCTCCTCTTCACCCTGTGGTTTCAGTTGGTCCCTTTGTGAAATGGGGCATCGATTTCATGACATCTCACCCTCACTCGACCGGGGGGCATGGTTACATAATTGTAGCCGTTGATTAATTTACGAAATGGGTCGAGGCGATGCCGACATTTGACAACACTGGAAAGACCACAGCATTGTTTCTTTTTAATCATGTCATAGCTCGTTTTGGTGTTCCCCAATCTATCGTCACTGATCACGGTAGCCACTTTAGGAATTTTATGATGTCTCAACTTACTGAAAAGTTGGGTCTTCGCCATGATAACTCAACGCCCTATTATCCACAAGCCAATGGTCAAGTCGAAGCGATTAACAAAGTTATCATAACTATGCTTTGACGAATGATAGGGATTCATAAAACAAGTTGGCACACAATGTTTTTTTCGGCATTGTGGGCATACCGGACATCTATCAAGTCTGCTACTGGGTTTATACCCTTTTGGTTAGTCTATGTTGTGGAAGCCCATTCTCCCTATCGAATGCGAGATACCCTCGTTAAAACTAGTTGTTGAACTCCTACCCAAAACTTCTACTAAAGAAGAACGTCTTTTGTATCTCATGCGATTAGACGAAACTCGACGTGACGCCACCCTAGTCATAGAATCTCAAAAGAAGCGTGTCAAGGCCCAATATGACAAGCATGTCAAGCCTCGTGTTTTTTCCGAAGGTGATCTTGTTCTTCTATATGAACAAGATCGAGATATGTTAGGAGATGGAAAATTTGAACCCATGTGGTGAGGTCCTTATATCATTCTATGAGTTTTGGAAAAATGAGCTTATGAGTTGGTAGATTATGATGGTATCCCTTTGAGTGAACCCAGGAATGGGTTATACTTGAAGAAGTACTATGCATGAAATCATCTGTGCACAAGTACTTGTATTTGTATTGTATCATACTTCTTGTGTGTTACTATAGTTTGCTTTGTGTCGTTATCTGGCTTCTACCCTTATGTGACGTTGTGTTTGATTTCCAGATGTCGGAGTCTTTGCTACCCTATATTGGCTTCGCTGATGGTGCTAGCCGTAGTACTCAGAACCTTGCTTCCACTGCGTGGGCAATTTACACCCCTACAAATGAACTTGTCTCTTTACGAGGTGTGTGCCTTGGCCGTGCGACCAACAACATTGCAGAGTATAGCGTCGTTATTGAATTATTGGTTGATGCTATCTCGCTCGGAATTCGTCATTTGGTTGTGCGACTTGATTCACATCTTGTAGTACTATAGTTAAGTAATGTCTACTCTATTCGAAGTCCTACTTTGTTACGGGTATATTTGCGAATTCGCCTCTTGGAACATTATTTTGATCAAATTGAATATCAACATATTCCTAGATGTCTAAATACATTAACAGATGCATTGGCTAATTATGTATTGGACAGACATTTGAATCATTTATAAATCAAACACATCAAAATTCACACAATATAAAGTAAACTGGTAGAAGTCGTCTGTATATATAATGATCAAAAGAGTTTTTTACAAAAAGTTAGTCTGAAGACCAAAATGTTAAAATCTAAAGCTCATAGCTTCTACAAAGTGACGTCATGGATGACGTTCACGGTAACACACGACTGCTCGAGCAACCCTACGGAGTAGTCGACTCATGGATGTTGATACCCCTACAATATGACGCTGATCACGTCGTGGAACCTCTTCCAGAGTCATGTCTGGAATGTCTGCAGTCAGGCCCTCTAGATTCTGTTCCACCACTTGATAATCCTCAGCATACTGTGGTGCTGTCGCTACCTCTCCTCGCCGTTGGATGGGAGAAGTGTCGGGAGGTCTGTAAGGTCCAACATCTGTATTATCAATAAACCATTTTGTATTAGTTTTTGGACGAGCATATAAAACAAAAACATTTGAATATGATAAAAATTCACAAAACATTTAAAAATAAAAATGTGTGTACTTCTTACCAAGGTCCCCCCACTGAGCATCCTCTAGCAATACCAAATCCAGATCTCCTCGAAAATGCATCCCAGCATAAGCGTAGTCATCAACCATCAACATTTGTGGTTGAAGCCAGTCAAAGAAAGTATCATCATATTTGATGATCGGTCCTGCTACGTGCCAGGCCATGAGCCGACACCATCTCAGCATCCGTGGATCCATGGGAGCTGGTAAATTCCACTCCACCTGTAGCCTCAGTAATGGGACCCACTCAAGGAAGAAGGATACCAGCAAAGATCCGTACCCGAATTGCTTCAGGTCACCTCGCCTACATTTGGTCAATTGCTATTCTATACTGCGAAGCACAACATCTGCCCAGTTGAACACTCAAGGCTCAGTACACTCAATAGCATACTTGAAGTAACTCTATAATTCCATATGAGGAGCAGAACTCCCAACCATCCAAGCTATGGTGAATAGGATAGTACGGAGGGTCAAATATCATACCCCCCAAATGGCTACTTTTCCTTTCTTTCTCTCAGCCTCAGGAACATAGTGTAAATGACAATACTCACTCATCTATAGCCCACCACCTCCGCTACCGGTCAGGCTCACATAGTACCCACACCGGGACAATCCGGTCAAAAAGTAAATGTCCTCAATATCTAATGACAGTGTGTGGACCCCCACCTGAAATACCTGCTAATCAGGGTCCCACATACACACTAGGTACTCTAATAGTCTGACTTAGGCCCTCATGCCTGGGATGTGAAAGTACTTCAAGAGTCCATAATCTCTCAAAGAAGCAATAGTAGATGGATGATTTTTCACCATTGCATTGTCTTGTTTATGTTCCCTTTTGCGCCACTCAAGCACCATGTGAATGGCCAATTATCTACATAAGAGACACATTAAGAAGATTAGCAACTTTTTTCATGAGTTCATTCTCTTTCATTGGCTAAATTTTAAAAACTTTTTTGAGCTTTTCGGTTCTCGCAGGTGCCCTATGTGCACAGTGCGAGAACCTCGTAGGTGGCCTTAGGCTCACCTGCAAGAATGCCTCATTCTCGCAGGTCTCGTATGGCCTGCCTGCGAGAATGGCAACGCGCATGTAGGGCTTGGAAAATCAAATAAAAAATGACTTTTTAACCAATGGAATTGCAAATTTAAACCATGAAAATGTTAAGGACAAAGAGCCTACCTTATTGTCGCAAATGGCTCGTTGAATGGTCTCTCGTAGCTCCCACAATCTGACACCGAAATCTGAGGGTAAAAGAGGGGTTTTTTGGATCTCAAATAGTGGAAAGGTAAAATGATGTGGTAAAAAGAGTATTTACTCCTTTTTATTTACTTTTACTATGTCATTTGGTTTTTTATACTTATTTATATATTAAACCCTAATCCCTAATGTCATTTTGAGTGAACCTTTTGCAGATGTGATGATTTTGATGATCATATACAGGGATACAGACATATTTTTCTTTGTCATCGCGTGTTTTTGATTGTTTTTATGGTTTTTATATAAAAACCTCGAGCATGGTCTTTGTCTATTCTTGCGCTCGTAAATACATGAGAAGGCGATTGATCATACTTTTATCACTTTTTCGGGCTCAATAAGGTTATACGAAAAAGGAACCCCCCTGGAGTCCTCTTTAAGCTCTTTTCAGACTCTCTAAACATGAAAAGATTGTTGAGCGACCTTGCTATTTTCATGCTCGATAAAGTATTTGAAGTAAGCGTCTGGTGAGCGATAATTTATCTCTTTTTTGGTCTCATCCAGACTATTTTACGAAAAAGAAACTAAGAGATTTCTCTTTTAAGTGTTTTTCCAAACTCTGTAATCTTGAAAAACCTTCGAGTTTTCTATCTCTGGACTCGTTAAACAAACATTGATAGACCCGTAATGGGACCAAACCACTCCTTCTTAGGGTTCGTTAAACATACTCTGAGGGACTCTTCCGAAGGATGAGCTTACATCAACAAGCATATGTTATCCTCCTCAAGCTTGTGTAAAAATAAAGAGGTACTTGCCAGAAATGTTGGGGGAAAATTTGGGAAAGGGATATGTTTTCATCTTCGTATTAATTGGCAGTAAGTGTCACTCTTGAACATGACACCCCCTATTCATTACATTTGAAGCTGGTTTTGGAAATCCATTTGTCTCTCATTCGATTTGCTACAAGGTCATTCCCCGTGTCTTCTTTGAGTCAATGCTGCCAAATCATTGGTCGTGTCGTTCATATGTTCAAGAGAAGTCCATATGAAACCTATACTGAGTCAGCCATCTACAGTTATCCATTCTTTTCGTGTCGGCCTTCCTTGTGTCCAGTCCAATCCACACCATACTCTGTTTCACCTTCAAAATCTGTTACTCATTTCATGTCATTGATGGGGGATACATCAAGGCCCTCCTGTGACGAGTTTTGTTCCGTCGACTTCAGCTCATTATCCGGAATCAAGACTTAGAAATTATTTGGTACCTTGGAGCTTGCATGCCTCAATGGTAGGTTTCCTCGCTTTCGACAGTGGGTTTACATCATTGACCCTTGATTGAAGGATTCCATCGGATGTTCGACTTCAACTCATTTATTCGCACTCGATGGATTGTACTAAGGTACCTTGGGAGTCATTGACATCAATGGTGATTTCCCTCGCACTTGTTAACGGTTTCATCAATGACCAGTAATCAAGTGGTTTCTACCATGTTCGACTTCAACACATGTAATCACATGGTCAGATTCGTACTTTGGGAAACGAGATTGAAGACCCTGGATATCATCTTTGGTCTAGGTTGCGATGGAGTATGTATAATTTGTGACACATAGATCCATTGTGTATGTCTCGTGGCTATGTCGTCTTAATTTGAAATTTCTTGCATAGATCCACAGTGTATTCCTGGTGGCTATGCTATATTTTGACGGCATGGATCCACAGTGTATGATTGGTGGCCATGACCCATATCAATGATGTCATCAGTCTATGATATGAGTATGGGAATGCCTACCTCAGAATTAGTATATATGATATTCTTCAGATGCTTGGTTGTTTGCAGGTTTCCGATTAGATGTGCTCCTAGTTTCTGACACACACATGCAGCTTACAAAGTCTTTCGGCTATCACTGGTTCCAACCTCATACTTTGGGGGGCATTCTGTTACCCATGATTTTGGTCATCATGATGATGTATTGATGATGGTGTACTCAGGCTCTTCATAAGAAATTTCTCCTGAGAAAAGTTAATTTCTTCTCTTTCCAGAAATATCATTTTTGAAGAAGGTTCACGGGCTGCTAGTATATTTGCCTGCGAGAATGCCTGATTCTCGTAGGCTACCTTAAGCCAGAGTGTGAGAAGTTTGCACTGTGTTGAATTGCTAGGGTGTGAACTCTTCCTAAAGCATGGAAAAAGATGAATTCTCAACGTTTCTAGAAGGGAATCTTCTAGAAGGATGAGTTGGCATTCGAATGGTTATTCTAGTACTGGATTCCCTAATATTTTGGGATCATTCTTATCTAAGTAACTAATTCCTTCTCTCCTATATATTGAGGGAATTCTCATGGAAAAGGTTAAGCAAGATTCATTGGAGAATTGGTGAAAGAATTGTGTGAAGGACTCAGCATTGAACAACATCTTGGAGACTCTAGCAAGTCTATCAAGAGGATTTGATCTTCTTCATGCAAGGATTGAGCAAGTGTGTGTGTTGGAGCCAAGAGCCATCGAAAGGAAGTTTGCAAAATCAAGGCTTAGGTTGTAAGCTTTACTTTCCATTAATATGATACAGTGGCATGTACCTTTCCCATAAATCTATTTCCACTTTATTATGTAATTCCTTGATCATACACATAGGTTAACTGTTGAATATATTGTGTTATCTTCACTTTAGTTGGTTTGTGTTGTTTTGGTCTGAACTTCACGAGAGTGCTGGAGAGAAGCAGGAGAAACAAAGACCCTAGGAAGCATTAATAAGGTATGTTATTTGTTCCTTCCTCCTAGTTAATTCAATGGTCAAAACTTAGGGAAAGAGTCATGTCCTGTCCTGTTTTGTTCTAGATCCAGGTGGATCTAGGGAGATCAGTTAGTGTCCACACCTATTGATTAGTCCGATAACAATGATCGTCTCCTTTCCCAAAATGCAATGTTTCAATTACGACAGGCTTGGAAAATGGAATACATTTCTTTTTCATAGGTTGGGTATTTCCAAATAGTATATGAGAGTGTCTCACTATGGTATGCCATTGGATGACCGTGATGAGTGAGAACTGTGCCTACAGCATAGTCATATGCATCAATATCAATCTCGAATGGTTGTTGTAGATCAAGCAAGGAGAGTACTAGAACTGAGCACAAGTGTTGCTTCAGATCATCATGAAATGCTAGTTGTTTTTACTTCCCCCACACAACATTTTCCCCCCCACCTCCCTTGGTCACTTGGTTGAGGTCCCATGTGATATGGGAGAATCCCAACATGAACTGTCGGTATAATTTGGCTGGTACCAAGAATATCTGAAGCTCGGTGAGTGTGGTCAGGACTGGCGATTCATGAATGACTTGGATCTTAACTGGATCAACATGTACCCGATGCTCATAAAAAATGTAGCCCAAGTATTGGACCTTGTTCATGCCAAATGATCATTTTTCCAAGTTGGCATATAGCTTGTGCTGATGTAGAGTGCTCAAAACCTGTTGAATATTCTACATGTGCTCCTCCCAAGTTCTGCTGAAGATGAAGATGTCATCCAAATATACCACTACAAAAAGTCGGTGAAGGGTCTCAATACATCATCCATCAATATCATGAAAGTGGATGGTGCATTTGTTAAGTCAAATGGCATGACCAACCATTCAAAGAGACCTTATTTGGATTTGAAGGTTGTCTTCCATACATCAGTTGGTTTGATGGGAACCTGTTGATAGCTAGACTTTAGGTCAATCTTGTTGAAGAAATTTTCCCCCTTGAGTTGGTTAAGAAGGTCATCAATCCTAGGAATTGGGTATTGGTTCCTGACTGTGATTTTTTCTAATTGTCTTTAGTCAATGCAGAGTCGCTGGGTCTCATCATTCTTCTAAACCAGTACAATAGGGCTTCTGCAAGGGGATGAGTTAGGTCTGATGTGCCCCTTTTGAAGAAGCTCTTGGATCTAAGGCTTGATTTCTTCATTTTCCATCTGCGATCAATGATAGACTAGTCCATTAGGCAGAGGTACACCAGGGGTCAGATCAATTGGATGCTTGACTTTGTAGTGCATCGGTACCCTAGTGGGTGAGAAGAAGATGTCTTTGTACTCTCCCATGATCCCATCCACTTTATTCTACTGCAAAGAGAGGCTCTGTGTAGAATCCACAAATGTGACGATGACCTTCTTCTTACTATGAGAATGGATCACAAAAAAGACGAACTTCACGATCTGTGAAATGAACTTACTATTATGCTTCACAGAGATTAAAGAAATGTTGGTAGGCGGCGCTACCCCTAGTATCTTATACAATTGTCTACCCAAAGTAATAATAACACTACGAGGTATAGACTCATACATAGCATGACGCTTCCACAAATATGGTTGTCCTAAAAGAACATAACAAAATTAAAGGGGAGCAATATCACACAAAACCTCGTCTTTGAAAGGTTTGATTCCATAGGGAAGACGACACTGTTGGATGACATGAAGATCTCTTCCTTGGTGAATCCAGAGTATGGTGTAGGGTTGTGGGTGCGGGGTCATTGGTAGGTCCAATTGCTTGACAACCTATGTTTAGATCAGGTTCTTTTGACTACTACTATCGACAATGAAATGAAGCAGAGTCCCCTTTACCCACATCTGCGAGTCCCATTTATCGATGTTTCACATCGATAATACACTTCCCTCCTTATGGATTTGATTCAGAGTCAGAATAAGCCTCAGACTTGGATTCCTTCAGCTCGATCACATGTGACCTCTTGGAGCGACATTCTTCGGTGTTGTGCTAAGGGATTTTATGGTATTCACACGATTTTCCCTTGTCCTTCGTCTTTTCATTTCCCTTCTTATGTTGTGGCTTGGAATGGTTGTCCTGAGAGTGGCCATATTTTCTCTGTCCTTTCTTGTGTGAGTTGGGGCTGCCTTTTCCCTGCTTCGGCTATGACTAGTTTGTAGATCCAAACTCTCACCTCTTCTACTTAAATTTATGCACAATATTGACAACATATATATAAGTCATACTCAATGAGGCGATGTCCAGAAACTCCATTTTTGTTTGAATGTATCTATGAAAACATCCATGATATTTGAGCACCAGATGTCACTCGGAGTCTTTGATAACCAATTTGGTGCATAGGGTATGAAAATTATTGGTGAAATCTAGTACTGTCTGGTTCCTTTCTTGACGTAGGGTGGTCCATCAGGTGTACTGGTACTCATATCTTCCAATGAGGTAGTGTTGTTCTTTAATGGCATCCTGGAAGGAATACCATGTAGGGGCAAACACAAATATTGTTGATTTCTCTATGGCCCTTTGCTCAGATTAAATATCCCACTAGTCCTTAACATGGGGGACATCCTTGAGGAGTGAAAAAGTAATATTTTCCCTATTGAAAAAATTGTGGACTGAAAAATAACCTTCGAGTAGATTCAACCACTTATCTACAACATCCACACCTATCAATCCTTCAAATAATAGAATATAAAAATTTACTTGTACCTTGAAGGGGGTTGCATGGCGGCTTGATGAATATGCCTCTCCTATGGGTAGTCGTCAAAGGATCTGCACAAAGTTTTCCATCATTTAATTCCTTTGTAGCGTGAGGGATTCCTCGAGCAACATTTTAAAAGGATATTGTTCTCCATCATCTTTATTTTCATCCCCCATGGTTTATTGTCAGGCTCGACGCAACCGATCTTGCAACGGATCAATTGGTTCAAGTCCCAACTTCTTGTACCTAGATCTTGTTGGGGACATGCATGAAGAAAAACAAATGAAGAGAAGACTGATTTGATACAATTGATCCATATTTTGGAGTGGAATGAACTGATTAGCAGACCAAATAAAATAAACACAGAGATATGGAGAACAACACAGATATCGAGTGAACAATATCTTCTATTGAATAAATGAAATAGGATCAAACTGTAAAACTGTTGAATTGAAACACTTGCTCGAATGGTGGTAGCTATGTCTGAGAAGAGATGTGGCTGCTACCTGCATTTTTCTGAGAAGAATGATTACAATGGGGCTCCAAAGGCCTTTTTGACATTACTCATGAATTCCAAAACCCTAGACATCCAAAAACCTAACCCTAGGAGGTGAAATGACAAAAGTTATGTGGGCCCCTATGGGTAAGTTGGTACCTCAACTTCATGGGGTCGTAACGTTTGCATATGACCTCCGTTTTAGGCATGTGATAGCCTGTTGGAAAGGTCTTTCAGAGAGCTACACATTATGCCATCAAAATCTAACTCTATCTACAATTTGATTGTGGAGAGCTAAAAAAAAAATGTTTAGGGCCCCAAAACGGCCCTGGAAGTACAACAAGATGTGATGACATGAAAACATACAAAATAAGCCAGTTGTATTAGATGGCAGGCCACTAGTATCCACCTGGAAGATGTGCAGGGCTTCAGACAACCCCGGAAGTGCAGAACCCACAATTACAAAGAAGTACAGAAGAACGTGTTGAACTAAAAACAATCAAGAGGAGCTAGTTGGAATAGGTTGGTGGCCATCAATATCCACCTGGATCAGTTGACACCTTAAAGAATTTTGTAGACTCATTGAAAATGTCTATCAATATTAAGAAGTTCACTTGGTGTAGAGAATAAATTAGCATAGTTTCCCCAATTAACTGATTTTATAAACCCTATCTTCCCCAATTTTTGTAAAGAATACGTCAAGCAAGACATTATTGGACATGCGTTGTGTTCTTTGTAGGTAGAATTTGTAAGAAATAGCAATCCCTTTGACATTAGTGGGGGGTGTGGGGAACTGGAAGGTATGGGAAAAAATCCCCCATGTGATATCCCATTAGGGGTTTGGGGATTACTCCCAAAAAACATTTTGGTATATTTTTTGGTCAATTTTGTTGTATTTTTTCTTTATATTTTCCAATTGTTTCAACTGACTATAATCTAATCATGATCAATGGACTGGGGTTGCAGTCTAATCCTAAATAGAAAATTAGTGTTGATTAATGTTTTGGAATAACTATATACTAAATTTTGAATGGTTTAGTTAAGGAAATCTTATGGAGAGGTATAGCTCCAAGTTTAATGGAGTTTTTTGGTTAAAGGTCTCTAGGGTAAATCCCTTATGTACTTTGTGTGGGCGCGTACACCACTTTTTTATTTTCTTTTGTTTTAAGATATTTTTATCATATATTCTCTTACATAAATCTATCAAAATCTTCAAACCACTCACATAATCACATTACATGTATAATTTATTTACATCTCATGATTATCATAGGTGTGATCTCTTTCACTTAAGAACATAATACCGACACAACTATTTACACTAACATTTATCAGAAAACTTAATTAATTTTTTTTATAGAAATTTACATAATACATTTTATTAACATATGTATTTTTAACCATTAGATCCACCTAAATTATACATTCATTTATTATTAACTATAATTCAAAAAAATAAAAAAACCATTCGATCATCTATGAACCCAAAAAAATCCATATTTAAACAAGTTGGAAATAATGTATTATGCAAATTTATATCAACAATATTTAAATGAGAAAAAATATATTAAAAGTTTTATAAACAAAACTCTTAAAAAACACACGATCCGATAAGATCAATAAGTCTTGGTTAAAGTCTTTGTTGGTTAAACCAACTCAAAGTGAAAAGGCTAAGCCTCCCATAGTTACCAAAAATGGATATAACCAATCGCCACCACTTTATTATTATCTTCAACGATGAGCTTCAAGGTGACGAACTTTGGAAGGAAGTTGGAAGGAGTGTCAAGTACAAGGATTACAGACTTTGGGTTCTAAATTCTCGTTAAGGATTAATATTGCTTGAACAAATGACGAAATTGTTAAGGATTAATATAGAACACAATCACCATAGTTAAAACCTTCCAAACATAAACTTGTTTTAATCCAATATGATTTATGAAATTCCATGAAAATGAAGACTATGTTCACTACATTGGATAAATCCAAAATCCTTTAACATATTTAGCTAATGGCTTGTGATTCTAACTTATAGGTATGTTATAGGTATGGTGGAACTAGGTCTAATAGTGTCATAAAACATCCACTTTGGTTTTGTAGATTGATCTTAAATTTACTTAGTAAATATGTCTAAATATATATTTATTTCAGAGATTCTTGTGTACATGCAAGAGTATTGGAATGACTCAAATACAATTACTCGTATTGGGACTAAAACCCAAGTGAGCATTTAGAGTTTACATCATGCTTTCCTACGTTTGTTTTCATTTACTCAACCTATATAATTGGCCACTAAGATTTATGGGAATGACAAGCAACCTCTTATGTTGTTTGTTCTTCTTTTTATTCTTCATGAGAACATCTTGTTAGGGACCTAACCTCCCTAACCCCTCATGTAGGTAAAATAATATAGTTTCCATGTAATAAAGGCCAATATTAATAAGGCCTAGTAATAAGGAAAAATAAGTCAAATGTAAAAAGGCCTAATAGAAGCTTCTACTTCTAGAAAGATCTTCCTCTAGGTTTTTCTCTTGGTAGATATATTTAGTATAAATAGGAGTTGAGGGCATGAGAAGTTTTTTTCTTGAGAATTATTGTAATAGAGCTCTTCTTTGCTGGAGGTAGCCCCTTCAAAGAGGCAAGTGAACATTGTTTCATATCAATAAAGGTATAATTTTAGTGTTGTGGTTCTATACAATTTGTTGTTCCCTTGTTGATATCCGTAGTATCTTCATTTTTTGTTGTTATTTCACCGTTAATATCTGCAATATTACTCTTTTCTGCTCATATAATAGATATGGTACCTTACAAGTGGTATCAGAGCACTTTCCTCGACAACAAATTGTGGGTTATTTTTTTCCAGGGTAGAGACATATTCCAACATATTTAAGCTACAAAGATATGTTGTTACGCACAAAAACCCATGGTCTGGGAGTAATACACACAATAAATATAAGTGGTATGTAAGAGCACATCTGTTGGCCACCCTTGTAACCCCTTCAAGTGGTAGCGCATCAGACAAAACCTATATATATATCGGACTAGGCATCCTGAAGCCCTCCATAGATAACTGATAGGCCACCTAACTGCTATAGTGTCACTGAGAAAAACACTCAGGAAGTGACTCTCTAGTACCTAGGTAGTCGGGTAGTATGGATAAGGTTACGGTCTAGCCTCCTTAGTTGGTGCCCTGAGATATTGGGCTGAGTAATATTGTTGGACCTCGTACATACATCAGAGAGATATAGCACAGGGAAAACCCTTGACTGTAGATCCCTTGCAAACCCTAACCATTGGGAACATTAAAAAAAAGGAAAAGACAAGATCTCTTGCAATGCAACCTTGGCATCTACATTGGGGTTGTGAAATTAATACATATTTTGTCCTATTAAGAATATGAGAATTTTGCCTCTACAGTATTATTCAGTTCGAAGTATAACTCCACACCATTATTTGAGACCTATCCCATTGGATTCTTCTCTTCATCCTGATGGTAGTAGTACCTATCATTTTCAAGCATTTTTTTTCATGTGGACCCGACAGCCTTATTTCCAACCATCTCACTATTTTCCTCTTCTCACACCGTGTCGACAACAATAATGTAATTTCTATTGTTTATAAGCTGCCTACACAGGATCTCTAAATTTTCATTACTCGTCATGAGCAACGACACTTATCACTTGTCTCTTTTTACATACCTTCCTTTCGATTTTTGTTTTCATGACTGTAAGCATGAAAACTTGCTGCTAGAATTCACACTTTGTTTCAATTTTTTATCAAAGGATAACTGTTCATATGGTCTATTGTCGAATTATCGTATTTTGTTATGAACATGATTTTTTTTACTTGTTTATAACCCCTTGGTCTTAAACATTCCTTGGTTACATAAGTAAAAAACCTCCCACTCATCAATATTCGATTAATAGTAATGGGGTTTGATTCATAATTTTTTTTAACACAATGTTTATTTGAAACTTTTACCTTGTAATCAAGTCATGAATGTGTGTGCTCTATGGTATACAAGCGCTTACATCCATACACTACCCATATCCCAAGGTATCATATGAGGTACAATGTGATATTATTGCTTTGTATGGCCTCGGGCTTCACGATCTCTTTCCCACACATGGTGATTAATGCTCCTGCCTACCATTTCGAACTGTCACAGCATTGTTTTGTTCGGGGATATGGCTCTTTGTTTTTTCTATCAAACCCTACTTTCGATTTCCGTGTTGATTCTCTTCTGTTAGCCCTAGATCCTATGGTGAGGATTGAGCTCAATGGCATCCAAACCTTGTTATCGTTTAACAATGCCAGAGACAACTTAGAAAGGAATGACTGGCGTTTGTTTATTGAAAAGTTTGAGGGTTTCAATCTGAGAGTTGCTCAAGAGTTCGCGTTGACATTCGACGGTTGCAGAGAAAAAATAGGAGACGTGCAGCTTGAGTTAAATGAAGATTTTATAAGCCAAGCTACTAGTTTACCAGATGTGGGGCAAAAATGGTTCAAGAACGCAAAGGTTGAAGAGGTTCCCTAGTCATTGTTGTTCACCTCAAGGAAAATTACTAGTTGCGACCGAGGTATGCCTGTTTCATCTCTAAAACATAGATGGCATGATCTGTTATCTATTGTGAAACAATTTATTACATGTGAAGGGATATTTGGGTTGGTTTTCTTGTATCACCTGCGATTGCTTATGAGCTTCATTGATTTCACGCTGAACATGCCCTATTTCCTCCTTAGAAGTCTATACAAGATGGGAAAGTGGTTTAAGAGGCAGAAGTTTGATTCTAGTTTGTTCCATCATGGTTTAATCAAGATTATTATTATGTATCAATTGAAATTAAACAACGATTGTTGGGATGCTTTTGTGTTACGAAATGGCTTCGGTAATAGTGAGTTGGGACAAGTTGACAAGCTTGTTATCGCATAAACCCTTGTGAAACCTACCATCTCTCCTCCTTCACTCATGCCCTGTGATCCTGTCTCTAATTTGGAACCCTCGACCTACCCTGATTCTACTCAACCCAACACTCAACCGGATTCGTATCCTAAGAGTTGTGTTAAGACTGTTAAAAAACCCACAGGGAAAAATCTTAAAGGCAACGTTGATGTTAATTATAAGAGTAAAAGGGTCGCTCCTTGGGTTTCACGATGTGCTCGAAACAAACCCAAACCCTGTGCAAACATAAAAAATACAATTGAGGTAAGTGATGATTCGGATTCGGAGATTGAAAGGTTCTTGGCCGAAGAGTATCCATATTCATATGGACTTTTCCCTGACAGACCCTACCATTATGTTACCAACCTGCCACCGTGTCTAAAGGAAAATCCTCTTTTTCCTGGAATCAAACTCCGTGATGAACCTACATGTCAAATGGGTGATTCTCCAGCTATTAATACTATCAGTGCCAATACACAGTCTCTATAGCCGCACTGTAATGAATGTCGATCCTGGATCGATAGGTATTACAAGGATGTGTCTTTACTATAGTCTCGGCTTAAATCTTTGGAATACCAGGTGGATTCGTTAACAAAGGAGAATAGAAGACTCCAATCCATAGCTCAAGACAAATACAAACGCCAAAAAACTACAGGGTCTATTATTTTTAAGAACGTGGAAGCAGCGACAACAATAGTAAATTCAAAGATTACTTGATTTGTTTGAATCCCTTAATTTGAGGTATGATCTTTTTAAAAGTTTAGTATGATCGTGTCTTTCTCAATTTAGGATACACGATTTGTTTGCATAGATTAATTTTTAATTTGTTTTTCTTGATTGAATAAAATATGATTCTAGTTATAATTATAACTAGCTATAGAATCATGAGATTCTGTAGCTAGTTAGAAAAATTTGAATTACTTGTTTTGATAATTGAAAATACATCTGAAATCTTTTTATTTTAATTTGTTTTCAGGAACTCATGATTTTCAAAGAGATATGAAGCACTGTTGGGATCTTCCAACCATACTGTCTTTATGTTTTTAGTAAATAGATTAGGCTGTTAGTTTTTGGTGTCAAGTAAAATCTGGGAGGTTGCATCCCCCACATTTTTTGGAACAGATTGGATGTTATCAACAAGAAACATTTTGTTCTTGGAACCTATATAAGTATGTTATTTTGTAAACTTGAAACCATCTCTGCCTGGGGCAAAAAATATGGATTTATGACTCACAGACTTGAACAGAATATGATATTTTCCATAGCTTTAGCTTCTCCATATCGTGTTTTTATTCAAGTCATGATTATTTCGATTTGTAATTAGATTATGATTGCTTTAGCTATTGTGGTTTATTGTAGATTGGTATGATAAAAAATTTATATGTTATCCTTTTTTTATGTCCCATATTTAACATACAGTAACTATTCTATTCAAACTTGAGATTAAGAGATTTATCTTCATCATTTGTTGAACATTTATACACAAGTTTTCACAGCAGGATTTATCTCAATGTGACCATTTGTGAAATTATAAGATTGTTGTTACTATATATCTTATATGTTCTATCATTCGGATTCAATCATTACTGCTTTACATTTACGAGAAGCATTTGTAGGATCTATTGCAGGTTTGCCTCATCAGACAGCGAGATTGGATGCTATACACAAGACGAATATGGGATGTGATAACAGGTCAGTTTGTTAGTTTTATTTCATTAGTTTAATGAATACATAAATTTCCTACAGTCTAAACATATTCTACTATTTGTTATCTTTGTTTTCAATTAGACAGATTGTTATTCCATTTCTTGTTTATAAACATTATATAAAAATAAATCAAAAAAGATTGAATGATAGCTTTGTTGTTGTTTAATAAATCAATCCATATTCGATTTTTGCAGATTTAGATTAAAATTCACATTTCGTAAATGTTATATATATATATATTAGAAATAAAGTCATTTGTATATATTATACATACAATAAGTAGACTTATGTTATAAATATTATTTAGTAAACTGTAAATATATATTAGATCTGTATATAGTTTTCAACGAGTGTTATTCATTAAGTTATTTTATCTTCTTTTGTTTTGTTTTTCGATTTATTAGGACTTAGATCGGCTAACGGAGCCGCTAAACCCGTCGGAGTGGATCAATCCAAATGGCTTGGGTTAAGTAGACAACCCCGGATCAGATTCACTCCTCCAGTTGACGAGCGGTCAATTTTGCCTATCAATGAATGGCGCTAGAAGGAGGGCCTGAAAACTATTAATGGCACGAGGAGGTCGTAAGAATCCTCCACCACCTACCCACTCACCTATAGTTACTAGAAGTCATTCAGACGACAACATTGTCCCTCAAATAGCAACCACATCAAACGATGATCTATGGATCATAGTTGAACCAGTAACTCCAAATCCTACGGGTGGTGACATACAAGAGATTGTTCACCAATCTCTCATAAGAACGCACAGTGCCTTAGCTCATATAAGACAACCAAACCAACCTCTGAACCAACCACTAGACTTCTCTGATATCAGAGAACAACTTGGAGGCACTGACCTTACTTTAAACCCTACAGATCCAATCCTCACTCCTGCAGTAGGAGGATCTGGTATACCACCATCACCACCTCCTTCATCTCCTTCTTCTTCTGGAGAAGAATCCTCTGACAAAGGCAGTTCCTCATCCCAACCTTCGACACCACCCACACCTATGGCCATCCCAAAAAATCTCGCTAGACCCTTGCTCGACCAATATGCAGTGGCCATACCTGGGCCTCAACATCCTTTACCAAAGCACCCGGAGAAATGGCTCCCTAAATTTGACCCGGCCTCCAAACAAATCGTTGAAGATCACATCAAAATGTTTATGTTATCCATTAGACTCCGTAGTGTTGAGCACGAAGATGTAGTTTGTAGATTGTTTCCCTACACCTTTGAGGGAAATGCCTCTACCTGGTATTTTTCCCAACAGCCCCACACCATCGTGTCATGGGAGAAATTTGAATCCTGTTTTCTTGAGAAGTTTGGAGACGACAAGTCTCCTGAATTTCTATTCATGGAGCTTTCTAGTTTAAGAATGAACCCCAAAGAAAAGATCAAAGACTTTAATCAAAGGTTCTTGACACTAAAGAACCAAATCCCCATAGATTCGATGCCTGCCGAGAATCTTATTATCACATATTATACGAAAGCCTTACATCAAAGCATAGCCATTTGGGTAAAGAGATCCAAGAAAGATACGTTGTTAGAAGCCTTTGAAGAGGCCAGTCAGATCGAGAAAGACATCCTCATCTTAAAAGACACTACTAGCAACAAGACAGAGACTAGTTCATCGTCCAAAAAGAAAATCGAAATCCTCCTTAGACCTTCCCAAAACAAAGCTCAACCTGAAAGCTCAGATTTAGAAAACTTATAGAACGTCGTTCAAAAACTGTCCAATCAAGTTATATATTTTAAAAGGACGGATGAAGAAGCTTCTTCGAGCAAAGGGCCTTACAAACCCCCTTTTAGGAATCCTTTTTCCACCAACTGACCTAATTCAAATATTGAAGGCCTAAATCTAGAAATCCTGCAATTTGCTATTCAAACGATTCTAGAAGCACACAATAACTTGATTCCTCCTGAGGTTCCTAAAGAAGTAGTTGAACAAGAGACAATAGAAGAATATGAATCTTCTCCGAACATTTTTGGACATTTTTCGGATAGCATTTTTCAAGCTAATTTCAAAACAGTGCATCCTTACAATACTAGGAGCAAGACAACAAATAAGCCTTCTTCTGAAATCATTACGACTTTGCCTCCAAAATAGTCTAAATCGATTGAGACTAAACAGAATTCAGTAAACCCAAGTTTATATTATGATTTGGTTAAAGATTTAAAGAAGCTTAGGGCTAACATTTCTGTTTATGAATTATTAAAATTCCCTTTTCTTCTGCAAAAAATGCTGCAAAATATTGCAGAGAACAACAAAAATGGCAATCCGAGCAGTAACAAAGGTGTTCAGAACAACCCCAAAGTTCCTCAGAAGGCCTCCACCAAATCTACTTCTGATCCTCATGATAAAAGAGACCTTCCTGTAAATAATGTAACAAATGTAGATAAATCAGTTTTAGAGGCCGCGAGTAAAAAGCAACAAGCTTCCACTATTAGTACTCACATAAATGTCCCTCCATTTTTGTTAACTTTTGAAATTTTCAATAGGAATGTGGATAACTACATGGTAGATTTAGGTGTGTCATATATCATAATGCCTTGGTTTGTTTTTCAAAAGATTAATGCCAAAGTTCAACCATCCAGCTTGAAGATTATCCAGCTTGATCGAACTAGTGTTAAAGTAATAGGTGAATTAAGAAATGTGATTATAAGATTGTCGTCTAACCCTAAAGTTCATCAAGTGATTGATATTATTGTTGTAGATATCCTAGAAGTTTATGGTTTGCTTTTAAGCAGAGACTGGTCAGAACAACTACACGACTATTTTGCGACGGATTGGTCTCACTTATGGCTACCCGAGAATGGAAAGCCCAACACAATCAAGGTAAATCATGAACGTTATCTAAAGTTCAAGGTGACTGATTTAAATGATCCCAATGAACCATTCACTCCTTCTGGCGATTCACCCGAAATGCAAGGGATGGATACCTTTTTTGGTAATTTTGTGGCCAAAAATTCCACCATCTCTAACCCGGAACAACAGTCTAAAATTTTGACATATACACAACCAACAGCTTCTGCCCAGTGGTCACATGCAACCGACAACAATAAAATATGGTCTCTTTACTTTGATGGGTCCAAAGCCAAGGAAGGAGCTGGTGCAAGCTGCATGATCATCGATTCAGCAGGTAACAAGACTCTGATTTCTTGCAGGTTAGAATTCAAATGTACGAACAACATGGCCTAATACGAGGCACTCCTGCAAGGCCTCAGAAAAGTGTTAGATATGAACATTCAAAATTTGACTGTCTTTGGTGATTCAGAAATCGTGGTTAGACAGGTAAAAAATTATATACCTTAAAATCTACCAAACCGAGGTATGGAATTTGATGAATAAGTTTTCTGCATTTAACATAAATTCGATTCCTAGATCTAATAATTCGGAAGATGATTTGTTAGCTAACGTCACTTCAAAACTTTTTCCTGTAGAAGGCTTGTCTCTGAATGCATTCTCCGTCGAACTATTGTTCAGACTGTCCTTTCCAGACAACATCACGAATTGGAGAGTCTTCGATGAAGATCAACAGATTATAAGTTTTCTGCATATAGAAGAAACTTTCCGGGGCGCAGTGATCGACGAAGGTACCCATGAAGAAAATCTTCGTGACTTCAAGGTAATACCAGATCCAAGATCTCCAGAATCTTCATCAAACATGGTAAATTCTATCCCGAAATCTGTAGTTAGATTAGAAAAATTTTATGATCTTCACGACAAGTTCAGAAAATCAGTTAACTAGTTCCTCTTTGACGCATGAAAAGGTAAATTTGGGAACTAAATACAACCCACAGTGCATTAATTTAGGGGTGGGGTGTTCTGAGCAAGAAAAAGTAGTGTTTATTAAGTTGTTTAAGGAATTCAAAGATGTTTTTTCTTGGACGTACGATGACCTAAAAACCTTTGATCCTAACATCATACAACACATTATTCCTATGAAACACCAAACCCAACCTTTTCAACAAAAGTTAAGGAAAATGCACCTAAAACTCGAACCAACTGTCAAGAAGGAATTAAACAAACTCCTGAACGCTAAGATAATCTTCCTAGTTAGGCAAACACAATGGGTCTCTAATCTTGTCCCTGTCTGAAAGAAGAGTGGTGAAATATGACTATGTGTCGATTTATGAAATCTTAATCAAGCGTCTGATAAAGAAAACTACCCTGTCCCTCCCATGGAATAGATCCTTCAACAGGTATCTGGTTCTGAAATATTATCCTTGTTGGATGGTTTTTCAGGGTATAACCAAGTCTTGATGTCCCCTCCAGACCAACTCAAAACCACCTTCCGCACTCCGTGGGGCACCTACACTTATAGAAAGATGCCCTTTGGACTTATAAACTCCGGTGCCACTTTCCAGAGAGAGATGGACATCGCTTTCCAAGGCTTAATCAATCAATCTGTTGTAGTTTACCTGGATGATGTCACTGTCTTCTCGAAAAGTAAAGACGATCATCTAACGCATTTAAGATCCATTCTACAGCGATGTTGTAAGTACGACATTTCTTTGAATCCTAAAAAATCTATCTTCGCAGTAGAACAAGGTAAACCCCTAGGATTCATTGTATCGAGCGAAGGGATGATTATCAACCATGAAAGAACTCAAGTCATTTCGAAATTTCCCCGTCCCTCATCAAAAAAGTCCATGCAATCTTTCTTACGTCAGATAAACTTTGTTAGGAGATTCGTCCCCATATTTTTAGAAATGGTGAGACCATTACAAAACCTAATAAAAAAGGACGTACAATACCATTGGGGATCTTTAGAAATCCAGGCTTTTGATTCAATAAAAAATTCCATAATAGACTCTCCTTCTCTAATGAGCCCCAACTTTTCACAAGACTTCACCCTCTACACGTTTGCTTCTGACCGTTCATACACTGTCGTCCTAACTCAAAAGAACGTTGAAAACAATGAAGTCCCAATCACCTTTATGAGTTCAGCCTTCAAGGGGGAAGAATTTAATTACCCAGTAGTAGATCAACAAGCCTATGTTGTTTTCAAAGAAGTAAATCACTTCCGATCTTATCTTTTGAAATCTAGGACGAAAATTATTGTCCCTTACCCGACTGTCATAAATCTGTTAGTACAGAAAGAACTAGGTGAAAAAGGGGCAAACTGGGTCACATCCTTGCAAGAGTATGTCATAGAAATCACCCCAGCACAAATAGTAAGAGGCCAAGGGTTATGCAAATTGGTCATTGATTTAGCTGCAGGATAGCAAGAGGAAAATGATATGTTAAATCTAGGACAACACTATCAAAATCAAATCTGTTGTGCGCAAAACCCTGTTAGTCCCTGGTATGATGATATAAAACTTTGTCTTATACACAGATCATCTCCTTGTCACCTTGATCCCACTAAAAGGAGAGAACTAAGATTAAAATCTTCTTCTTTTCAGCTGATTAATGGTATTCTGTTTCATCAAAATTTTGATGGAGTACTAATGCGCTGCCTTGAGAAAGATGAAGCAGAAAAAGTCTTATTGGAATTGCACGCAGGAGAACCTGGTGGGCATTTTGGTGGAGATACCACTACCCATAAAGTATTAAGAGTAGGTTATTACTGGCCTACCCTTTTTAAATACACTCATGCTTTTTGTTGCAAGTGTGTAATTTGTCAAAAAACATCTGGACGGATACAGAAACCAGCCTTCCCTCTGCAACCAGTTTCAGTAGACTCCCCTTTTCAGCAGTGGGGTATAGATAATATAGGCCCAATCAATCCGCCATCCTCACAGTAGCATAAGTATATCATAATAGCCATAGATTACTTCACCAGGTGGTCTGAGGATGCCCCATTAAAAGCTGTAAATACCAGCCAAGTAATATCTTTCTTGAATTCAAATATTATTACTCGTTTCGGTATCCTTGAATGCTTGGTATTTGATAATGCTTCTTATTTTTCATCTCTTGAGATGAGTGATTTTGCTCTAGAAAAAGGAATTAAATTAAAGTATTCTACCAGCTATTACCCCCAAGGCAATGGTTTGGCAAAATCGACTAATAAAAATCTAATCAAAATTATCAAGAGAACGGTCTCTGAAAACCATAAAATTGGCATAACGCATTGTTAAACGCAATCTGGGCTGATAGAGTAACTCCTAAAACTGTTGTGGGTAACTCACTTTTCTTTCTCATTTACGGCAGAGAGGAGATTCTTCCACCACATGTCCTCCTTCCATCTTTGTAGCTATTGTAGAAAGTACAAGAAGGGGATTGTCCCCCTTTGGAGAATCGAATTAACGCTTTGTTAAAATTAGAAGAAGTGAGGGCTCAAGCAAAACAGAAATTGGATCAACATCAACTCATTGTTAAAAACTGGTTTGATTCCAATTCTGCCTCTGATAGAAATTTTGAGGTAGGTGAGATTGTCCTAAAATGGGACAAACCTCATGAGGGAAAAGGAGAGCATACAAAGTTTCAGAACTTGTGGTTGGGACCATACTTAATTGCTGAGAAATTGGGTCCCAGTTCCTTCTGATTACAGAATTTAGAGGGACAGCCATACACCTTTCCGGTGAATGGACAAGCTCTAAAAAGGTACTTCGCCTGATGACACTCCCATGTACACTGTGTATATATTTTATTTTTGCTTGCTGTTTTCTTTTCTTTGCTGGTTCGTTTTGATTTTTCCTTTATGCTTATCAGTCTTTCTTTTTGAGACACACATGCCTGCATCATGGGCTAGTTTAGACAAAGAGAGTAGAAAAATTTCCTCTCTAAAATGACTGATGAAGGTTGTTTAAGCATCAATTGTGATATTCTCTTGAGTTTGCAGCCATGCTAAAGATAACTTGTTCTTTGAAAAGCGTTTCTTGATTTCAATCTGTAACTGAAGTTACTCACGATCATCCATAAAAATTCTTCTTACACTATCCCTGTTCCTTAAGAGAACAACTCAGAGATGTCTCCCTGCTCTTGAAAGTCGATTTTATTAACAAAATATTCCTAGATCTTAATAAAGGACAGCTAAGAAATTTCTTCAAGGTCTGTAATTTACTAAGATATGTCCAAAAACCAGGATTTTTAGCGTCACCCCGCTCTATTAAATATCTTTAAAACTAAATAAACCTTTACAGAGCTGTGGGAAGTGCTTGTAAACCCACCGGGATATTGAACAGGTCTGCTGGCAGCGGGTAAATGCATGCATGACACCAAGATAACTTCGTCGGGGTACTGAACAGGTCTGCTGGCAGCGAAGCAATGTCAGGTATATGAAAATTCTCAGATATGGATTCTTTTGACCTTAAATGTCCTTCGTTCTGATCTGGAACTTCTTGGTAGGATACAGATATTGGAGTGGGTTAAATGACATCCCCATCAACGCTATGGATGCCTGTTGGCAGCAGCGGCTCTGTCAATAGTATTGGAGATTTTAACTTTAATATCGTGACTCTCTTCTGTTAAGATTGTTGTTAGTTTTCGTCTCTTTAAACTAACAGTAATCTAAAACTGGAATGCTTTATAATTGATAATGATGTTCAGATATCTTTTTGGTTGTTTTCGATTTGAAGTTTTTTCTGATTATCCTAATCTGAACTCGTTCATTTGCCAGAGATAACTGCTTCTCCTAGCGTGTCGCCATTGTTGGCAGCAATAATGTAACTTCTATTGTTTATAAGCTGCCTACACAGGATCTCTAAATTTTCATTACTCGTCATGAGCAACGAAACTTATCACTTGTCTCTTTTTACATACCTTCCTTTCGATTTTTGTTTTCATGACTGTAAGCATGAAAACTTGCTGTTGGAATTCACACTTTGTTTCTATTTTTGATCAAAGGATAACTGTTCATATGGTCTATAGTCGAATTATCGTATTTTGTTATGAACATGATTGTTTTCCTTGTTTATAACCCCTTGGTCTTAAACATGCCTTGGTTACATACTTAAAAAACCTCCCACTCATCAATATTCGATTAATAGTAATGGGGTTTGATTCATAAAAAAATTTAACACAATTTTTATTTGAAACTTTTACCTTGTAATCAAGTCATGAATGTGTGCGCTCTATGGTATACAAGCGTTTACATCCTTACACTACCCATATCCCAAGGTATCATATGAGGTACAACGTGATATTATTTCTCTATATGGCCTCGAGCTTCATGATATCTTTCCCATGCATGGTGATTAACGCTCCTGCCTACCATTTCGAACTGTCACAACATTGTTTTTTGGGGGGCTATGGCTCTGTGTTTTTTCTATCAAACCCTACCTTCGATTTCCATGTTGATTCCCTTATGTTAGCCATGGATCTTGTGGTGAGGATTGAGCCTAATGGCATCCAAACCTTGTTATCGTTTGACAACGCTAGAGACAACTTCGAAAGGAATGGCTGGCGTTTGTTTATTGAAAAGTTTGAGGGTTTCAATCTGAGAGTTGCTCAAGAGTTCACATTGACATTCGACGGTTGCAGAGAAAAAATAGGAGACGTGCAACTTGAGGTAAATGAAGATTTTATAAGCCAAGCTACCAGTTTACCAGTTGTGGGGCAAAAGTGGTTCAAGAACGCAAAGGTTGAAGAGGTTCCCTGGTCATTGTTGTTCACCTCAAGGAAAATTACCAGTTGAGACTGAGGTATGCCTGTTTCGTCTCTAAAACCTAGATGGCATGATCTGTTAGCTATTGTGAAACAGTTTATTACATGTGAAGGGAGATT
Source organism: Picea engelmannii (assembly GCA_009831015.1). Classification (NCBI taxonomy): domain Eukaryota; kingdom Viridiplantae; phylum Streptophyta; class Pinopsida; order Pinales; family Pinaceae; genus Picea; species Picea engelmannii. Next base: position 233,476 of record ML799400.1, read on the forward strand.
TGGGTTGGTTTTCTTGCATCACCTACGATTTCTTATGAGCTTCATTGATTTCCCACTGAACATGCCCTATTTCCTCCTTAGAAGTCTATACAAGATGGGAAAGCGGTTTAAGAGGCAGAAGTCTGATTCTAGTTTGTTCTATCATGGTTTAATCAAGATTATCATTATGCATCAGTTGAAATTAAACAACGATTGTTGGGATGCTTTTTTGTTATGAAATGGCTTCGGTAATAGTGAGTTGGGATAGGTTGACAAGCCTGTTATCGCAGAAACCCTTGTGAAACCTACCATATCTCCTCCTTTGCTCATGCCCTGTGATCCTATCTCTAATTTGGAACCCTCGACCTACCCTGATTCTACTCAACCCGACACTCAATTGGATTCGTATCCTAAGAGTTGTGTTAAGACTGTTAAAAAACCCACAGGAAAAAAGCTTAAAGGCAACGTTGATGTTAATTATAAGAGTAAAAGGGCTGCTCGTTGGGTTTCACGATGTGCTCGAAACAAACCCAAACCCTATGTAGACATAAAAAATACAATTGAGGTAAGTGAGGATTCAGATTCGGAGATTTAAAGGTTCTTGGCCGAAGAGTATCCATATTCATATGGACTTTTCCCTGACAGACCCTACGATTATGTTACCAACCTGCCACCGTGTCTAAAGGAAAATCCTCTTTTTCCTGGCATCAAACTCCGTGATGAACCTACATGTCAAATGGACGATTCTCTTGTTGTTAATACTATCAATGCCAATACACAGTCTCTACAGTCGCACCGTAATGAATGTCGATCCTGGATCAATAGGTATTACAAGGATGTGCCTTTACTACAGTCTCGGCTTAAATCTTTGGAAGACCAAGTGGATTCGTTAACAAAGGAGAACAACAAACTCCAATCCATAGCTCAAGCCAAAAAAAAATGCTAAAAATCTAAAGGGTCTGTTATTTTTAAGGACGTGAAAGCAACGACAACAATAGTAAATTCAAAGATTACTTGATTTGTTTGAATCCCTTAATTTGAGGTATGATCTTTTTAAAAGTTTAGTATGATCCTGTCTTTCTCAATTTAGGATACACGATTTGTTTGCATAGATTACTTTTTAATTTGTTTTTCTTGATTGAATAAAATATGATTCTAGTTATAATTATAACTAACTACAGAATCGTGAGATTCTGTAGCTAGTTAGAAAAATTCGAATTACTTGTTTTGATAATTGAAAATACATCTGAAATCTTTTTATTTTTATTTGTTTTCAAGAAATCATGATTTTCAAAGAGATATAAAGCACTGTTGGGATCTTCCAGCCATACCATCTTTATGTTTTTAGTAAATAGATTAGGCTATTAGTTTTTGGTATCAAGTAAAATATGGGAGGTTGCATCCCCCACATTTTTTGGAATAGATTGGATGTTATCATCTGGAAACATTTTGTTCTTGGAACCTATATAAGTATGTTATTTTGTAAACTTGAAACCATCTCTGCTTGGGGCAAAAAATATGGATTTCTGACTCACAGACTTGAATAGAATATGATATTTGTCACATCTTTAGCTTCTCCATATCGTGTTTTTATTCAAGTCATGATTATTTCAATTTGTAATTAGATTATGATTTCTTTAGCTATCGTGGTTTATTGCAGATTGGTATGATAAAAAAATTATATGTTATCCTTGTTTTATGTCCCATATTTAACATACAATAACTATTCTGTTCAAACTTGAGATTAAGAGATTTATCTTCATCATTTGTTGAACATTTATACACAAGTTTTCACAGCAGGATTTATCTCAATGTGGCCATTTGTGAAATTATAAGATTGTTGTGACTATATCTCTTATATGTTCTATCATTCGGATTCAATCATTATTGCTTTACATTTACGAGAAGCATTTGTAAGATCTGTTGCGTGTTTGCCTCATCAGACAGTGAGATTGGATGCTATACACAGGACGAATATGAGATGCGATAACAGGTCAGTTTGTTAGTTTTATTTCATTAGTTTAATGAATACAGAAATTTCCTGCAGTCTAAACATATTCTACTATTTGTTATCTCTGTTTTCAATTAGACAGTTTGTTATTCCATTTCTTGTTTATAAACATTATAAAAAAATAAAAAAATAAAGATTGAATGATAGCTTTGTTGTTGTTTAATAAATCAATCCATATTCGATTTTCGTGGATTTAGATTAAAATTCGCATTTCGTAAATGTTATATATATATATATATATATATATATATATATATATATTAGAAATAAAGTCATTTGTATATATTATACATACAATAAGTAGACTTATGTTATAAATAGTATTTAGTAAACTGTAAATATATATTAGATCTGTATATAGTTTTCAGTGAGTGTTATTCATTAAGTTATTTTATCTTCTTTAGTTTTGTTTTTCGCTTTCTTAGGACTTAGACCGGCTAACGAAGCCGCTAAACCCGTCGGAGTGGATCGATCCAAATGGTTTGGGTTAAGTAGACAACCCTAGACCGGATTCACTCCTCCAGTTGACGAGCGATCAATTTCACTCGTCAACCCACTGTTACAAGGAAAATCACTCTATGGCATGGGGTAAACCACAACAAACGAAATGACTACAAAAATCAACTCTAATCCCAAGTATGCTATATAAACAAACATGCTAACAAGACAAGATAAAGAGCCTACCTCATCTGGATGTTCGATGGAGACCACCATTGAGCACTCGAGTCAAAGTTATATACCAGCAACTTGTCCTCAACAACCAAGATATGCAATAATATGGAGATAATATATAAATTTAGCACATATAATAGCATAATCCATCAATATTCATAACAAATATTCCCATGGAATAACAATTGAAATATTTGTAAGACATTAATTGGACGAGCAAATAGTATTTCTATTAAAATATGGTCAACAAAAGTGTATAAGTGAAAAACTTCTGTGTCGGCACGTCTCAGAACCGAGAAAATAAGTCCCTTCCAGCTGATCCTCCACCACTTCAATCCTCCACCAAAGGCAAGCTCATATAAGAGAGAGAATGAGGTTCTCCATCAAAGAGGGAAGAGCTTGGGGGCTGAACAATGTGTTCATACTTAAAAGGACAGAGGGATGCAAACTCAATATGAAGTGAATAATTTCTCGAGAGTAACTTTGCTCTCAAAGTTGAATTCTTATCCTCCTTCCATAGCTTGGATATGTCCCATTTATAGCTTTCAAATGGAACTAAAGGGCCGATTCAAAATGTTTCCAGTATATGGAAAGTCAAGGATCATGGATCTCGTGATGTGACATGAAAACCCAACACCATTTTTAAATTTTTGACACAAAACCCGATGTACGCGGGATATAATGGTGCAATCTACATATATTCATGTTGTATAGCTATTATGGCACATATATTTGGAAAAATATGGTTTTTTAGCTCAGGGAATTGAAAAAAGGGACTTCAAGTCTGCACAGGGAAATATAAAAGGCCTTCTAAGAAAGTTGCATGGGGTGAGGAAAATCTTGTTATAACAGATGCCCCCTAATGTGTGATGTCAGAGGAGTATCTACAATGGTTGAAATACATTATAATTCCCAGAATTGGAGTAATGGAGACCCAGGTGGATGAACTAGTTACTCATGAGAATATTACAATCCATAATGACTTTGTATACATGGCTACCAATTTGTATTGCACTACAGATCCATGTGGAAATATACCAAACAATTTTTCATGGCCATGAATAGGAAATAGAAAAGTAGATACATGCCATAGGTTGTTATAGTCACGAACAAGGCCCAGTGAAAACCAGTCTCAAAAGGAAATCTGAATATATTTGTATATAGTGGAGTACAATATGATCTCCCATGATCACTGAAGTCATATAGGTACTGGTCCAATGCATGATAGAAACAACTTAGGAAAGTTGCGACCAGGGATGATTTTAGGGGCTAAATTTCGCTCATAGGTTAATTTTCCATGGTTTTTCCAAAAACGAGATTTGCTATTTTAAAAATGATTCGCCCAAATTCTATAAGATAAAATTATTTTACCTTAAAAATCGCCAAAATTTTATAAAAACTATATAAAATCCTTAGAAATTTGAATATTTTTACAAAAATATCGCTAATCATTTATAGTTGGCATATGAAGGATTAGTAATATTCGCCAAGGTTTATACATTTTAAAATAAATTTCCATCCTTAAAATCATCCCTGGTTGCGACTATGAATTGATGTCTTCAATTCTTCTACATGATCTTCCAAAGTTGCAAGTCTACATCATGTGAATAAAGGATTTGAGGTCGAACACAATGAGACTTCATTTGATTATCAGTCATTAAGGTATACCATTAACAAATGCGAGACAACCTACTGTTAATGAAAGTAGGTATCAATGCATTGAGTACATTCTTACAAGTGTGAATAAATATTTTGAGGTCGAACACTTGAATAATCCATCGATCAAGAGACATTGATGTATTCCCAACTGTTGATGGTGAGAGAACATACCACTAATGTCTTCAAGCCTCTAGGTACTCATATGACTCTAGTCCTCGTTTCCATAATAGATGGGCTAAATTCGATGGAAGGAGACCCATTGAAAGGATAGCATTAAGGCATCTCTCATCAGTCAACACGACGTACAAAGAAGTAGCTTGATGATTTGGAGGAACATGGACAAAGAACAAGTTCATGAACCAATGACTCTGTGCATATTTCGCATGCACCAGATGCAAGTAGTGCATGAAAAATACCCTCTAAATAGAAACCAATAACGAAAACTTCCAACAAAGGAGAGGAAACCACCAATAAGGCTAATGGCATCCAAGAAACTGCATGAATCCTAATGTGTGAATAGATTTATTGTTGTCGAACATAAGGGAAACTCCCCAGTCAGTTACCAATGAGAAGATGTCAACTACTGGGTTCAAGGTTACCTACCCATAATGAAAGTAGGACCAGGGTGCACCATAGGACTACAACTTCATGTAATTCTGAAACACATTGAGGGTATGACTGACATGCAAAGTCAAGAGTTCTGAGAAATGGATGACACGGTATTATAGACATCCTTTGAACAATATCATGAGACATATGGAGGACTCTAACAACATAGACTCAATGATGAAATTTTGTGATGCAGGAGGCACCAATCAAACTCTCCATAGGGAATCGAAGAGTAACTAGTTGGAGGAGTAAACTCTAAGTAACGAGCTCAACTTCCTAAGGTCATGCTAAACACAAAATTTGGATTACAAGTGAACTCAAAAGTTTTTTCTTTGTTCAAAGATGACATGACTGCTGCCAACATGAGATAATATTCTTTTCTTGCCCCTCTTTTTTTGTTTTTTCATAGACAAATGAATGTTAAGATACAGAGGAGAAAATGAGTGTCACGAGTAAGAAACTAGTTCCAACAGTGGAACATACCTATGCTCAATTCAAGGGGGTGCATGCAAGACATGGACACTCAGGGGAATGTTTCCTCTTGGGGTATAGGGTGTCAAACTAAAAAGGATGTAAACAAGGCTCTAATTGGTTGATGATGAAAACTGCTGAGTTAATAGGATTATAGAAAGAAAGAGAGAACTGACAATAGGCTCAATACTACAGGAAAGAGAATGAGATGCAATTACAACTTAACTCCAAAGAATTTCTTTTTTCAAAAATTTAGTCCCTAAGGCCCAAAAAAGTATAAAACAATACCCAAGAGAAATCTTCTAGCCACTAGTGACTACAGTATTATTTTTTCGAAATTAGTCTACTTGGTCCGAAAAAGGGTTAAACTTACACCAAATAGACATCCTTTCAAATCCAATTAACGAGTATGAAAGAGACAAGTTCACTCGACAATCTTTTCATTTTTTAATGGAGTCGGAAAAGAGCTTAACTAAGACTCGATGGAATTCCCATAGGTATAGGTCAAAATTCTTATGAGTAATAATATGAGGCTTGAACGCAAAGACATATTGTAACTATAAGGGACTCTTGGTCTTTATGGAATAATCTCTGCATGGGAACCAGGTTGGCATAGAGGTTCTAACTAGGGTACCCATGTTTGGTAAGTATCTACCATTCAATAACAACACTTCTAGTAGCAGTAAGGAGGCTTTGTGTTGCTAATAAATAGGTTCGTACCTAAGGAAAATGGAGTGCATTCATAGGATAATTAAAAAATGCAAGATGGAGTGATGACCTATCCTATATGTTGGTCAAAGAGAATACCTACCAAAGTCACGAACGAATGAAAAGATGCTAGAAACTGCCAAAGTCCCTGGACAAAACCAACTCCTTCCACTGCACTATTAGTCCACTAGGCCAAAATATTATCAAAAACTATGAAAAGTGGCTAACTTTTTTCTATAAATAGTAAAAATAACCAATTTTACCATACCATTTCACATTTTTACCCAAATAGTGCATTTTGGACCAAATTTCCCATGACCTTCAAGTGTCGATTGTGGGAGCTACAAGCGAAGAAATTGACCACTGTCTGGACCAAGTAAGTACTCTTTCCCTCCTCTTCATTTCTAGTGGATTAGAATATTAAATTAGGTCTCATTTTTTTAGTTTTTTAAGGCACAATTTAAGATATAGGGTGTACGCGGGTTGTAGATCATTAGTTTGCATATATGGAGGCATGTACATGGGAAAGTCAAATCCAACCCATGTATATGAATCCCTACACACGACTGTTACCACAAAAACCCACGTACAAGTCCAAAAAATGGTTTTTAAAATAAATTTGAATAAAAAATGGAATTTTTCTTGGAGGATGGTACTTGAATGGAGAGAAAGAGAGCATGAGGAAGTTGATGTTGCAGTGGAAAGAGATCCAGGGGCCCAATTAGAATTAAAAATATGTGGGCTTTATAAGTTTTTGGATCTCAAAGGGATGAGGGATGAAGTGAGGCTGCTCCAAATGCTGGTGAGATTTTGGGATCTAGATAGAAAAGCATTCTACCTTGATGGGAAACCATTAAGAATTGAAGTCGAGAATATCTACTTTCTTACAAGATTGTCATGTCGGGGTGAGGTGGTGAACCTCAAAGCCAGGCGCACTGGGAGTGGCATGAACATAGAGGATTACATCGCCACTCACTGTGTTGCAAGAACAAAAAACGTAGGGAGCCAACTCCCTATTAGGGTAATCAACAACTTGAGTTTAAAGATCATAATTCACATGTTTACACAGATCATGGGTTCGACCTAATTTCACTAGGTATCTAGGCCACAGATGTTCTACTTCATGGAGTGATTATGACCCATAGTGTATGATTGGTGCACCTGACTACTGGCTAACATGAAGAGCCAGCTAACAAAATGCAAACAAGGTAGGAAAATGAACTTCGGGTTCACATCTATCTTGTGTAGGTTTTTCTTTGATTGGGTTCCAGGATTGATCCCTAGAGTCGATATTGCTCCACATATACCACATGATCCATCCATGTCATAGTGGACTGAGGTGATGAGGTGGTAGGGTACCAACCCCCTACAATGATGAGTTCTTCTTCTGGTGGCATCGACAGGTGATAGCCCTGGATGACTACCCTTATGAAGGGATCGACTACACAGGAGATCCAAACATGCCATTGCCACCAGGTTCCACCTATGGTGATATAGGTAAAGAAACCTTTTATAAATATTTCATTTTTTTTGTTTTTTAAAGAGAATAAAAAATGATTTTTTTTTTTGGATGGTGTCAAGTATTTTAACAAAAATTCTTTGTTGTGCAGACGTAGGTCCACGACGGTCATATGGATTCCCATGAAAACGATGGAGGAACCGGGGGGATGAGCCAACGTGAGGATATGCAGAGAGAGTGCTTCACAATCTGTAGGGAAACATGTCTCGTTTGACGCACATGATTCCCATGGTTCAGGTGTTATGAGGAAAATCTCTCTATGGATAGGGTGAACCACAACAAACGGAAATGACTGCATAAATCAACTCTATCCCAACAATATGTTATATAAACCAATGTGTAAGGGAGATAAGAAAGAGGCCTACCTCGCCCAGATGTTCAATTATGTCCACCGTTGAGAACTTTGACCCAAAGCTATATATACCTGCAACACGTTCTCAACAAACAAGAAAAAACAAGAATATGGTGGCAATATTAAAGGTTAACACATTAGATATCATAATCCATCAATATACATAACAAATATGCCCATGGATAATAATTCATATATTTTCAAGACACCAATTGGATGGTAAGAGAGTATTTCTATTAATAAACGATCAGCAGAAGTGAAAATATTATAGACTTATGTTTCATCATGGTTCATAACCGAGAAACTAAGTTCCTTCCATCTAGGCCTCCATCACTTCAATCCTTCACTAAAGGAAAGATCATAGAAGGGAGACAATTAGGTTCTCCATCAATAAGGGAAGAGATCAGGAACTGAACACTGTGTTCAAACTTAAAGGACAAAAGGATGCAGACTCAATATGAAGCAAATAATTTCTCCAAAGTAACTTTTCTCTCAAAGTTGAATTCTTTCTCCCTTTTCCATAGCTCGGGATTGGCCTCTTTATAGCCTTCAAAATGCAACTGAAGGGTTGAGTCAGAACATTTCCAGTATATGGAAGGCCAAGGATTAGAGATATCCTCTCGTGACGTGGAAAACTGACATTTAATTTTCATTTTCTAGTACAAATCCCGATGTACACGGGCTATAGTGGATCAGCCTACGTATACGCTTGTTGTATAGTGTGCAAGATGCGTACATGTGAAAAAAATTGTATTTTTGTCTTTGGATTCTAGTAACAAGGAAGAAAATTCTACATAGGGAAATGGAATAAGGCCCTCTCTGTAAGATTGCATAGGGTGAGGAAAATCTTTCTCTAACAGATTTCCCCTAATGTGTGAGGTCAGAGGAGTATCTGTGATGGATGAAATACATTATAAATAACCCAGAGGTGGAGTGGTAGAGAACTAGATGGATGAAATTAGTTGATCATTACATGACTTTGCATACATGGCTGCCAAAGTACACTGCATATCCATGTGAAAATATACCAAAAAAGTGTCTATGGCCATGAATAGGGAAATACAAATGCGGTGACATGCCAATATCTATCATAGTCACGAACAAGGCCCAGTAGAATCAGTCTCAAAACCAATATAAAGATATTTGTATACCATGGAATATAATCTGATCTCCCATGATCACTGAAATCATATAGGTACTGGTCCAATTAAAAAGAAGCAACAACTCAGGAAAGTTGCAGCCACATAGTGATGTCTTCAAGTCTTCAACACAATCCACAAAAGGTGCAAGTCTACATTATGTGAATAAAGGAGTTGAGGTTGAACACAATGAGACATCGTTTGATTACCAGTCATTGATGTATACTGTTAAATAATGAGAGACAACCTACAGATAATGAAAGTAGGTATCAAGGCACCGAGTACATTCTTACAAGTGTGAATAGAGGAGTCAGTGTCAAACACCTAAAGAATCCATCGATCGGGAGACATTGATGTATTCCCAACTGTCGATGGCGAGAGAACCTGCCATTGATGAATGCAAGCCTCAAGGTACTCATAAGACTCTAGGTCCTGTTTCTAGAATATATGGGTTGAATTTGATGGAAAGAGACCCGCTGAAAGGAGAGAATTAATTCATCTCTCATCAATCAACACAAGGCACAAATCAAGATCTTCATGATTTGGTGGAAATCAGATGAAGAACATGTTCACGAACCAATGACCCTGTGCATCTTTCGCGTGCGCCAAGTGAAAGGTTGAAGAGGATTCATGGTAACATGAATAGGGGACACATCACCCTCGACAACGGGGGCAAGATCAGGAGAGGATTGCAACGACATTATGGCCATGTCAATCAAAGAAGAAACAGGGTGTGGGGAAACCACAGGTGCCTCATAACTCGAAGGGCCCTTAGGTGAGCCCCATGCTTCTGGTAACCCAACAGTGGTTGGACACAACTGAGTGAGGCGATCTCCTTCACAAGTCATGTGAAGGAATTTAGGTTTACGTCTGAGACGTCTAGGTTTCTCAATTCCCCCGGTGTCATTTACGACACTCGGTGACATGCTTTCAATGTGACAGGCAAAATCAAGAGATTCATCTCCTACTTGATGCACAGAGGTTGAAGATGTGGCATTGATATGACTCGTGGTGATTAGGGGTGGTGCCCCCAACATGACTAGCAATGGTCAGGTGAGGGTTGTCAACATGACTTGTAGAAGTTGTCGAACCATCCCTAGTATGACTGACAGAGGTTGGTTATGGAGCTCTAGTATGAATGACAATGATTGGACTAGAGGTGATTTGTGGCATTTGATGCCAAGGTCCAAGGAAAGATTGACTTTGAAACATTGCAGGCCAGGAAGGGTCCTGGTTTACCCCCTATCCTTGTCTAGAAAGGTAGTATCCTTCATTTAATTGATTTAGGGAAGTCTGAACGGGCATCATCACTGAAGTTTGTGAAGAGACAAAAGTATGATAAGGACTATTCGAGTGAGGATATATGTTTCTCCCTTGTGAAGGGGTTTCGTGAAGCGGGTAGCTTGAACCATAAAATAGATTCTCCCTGTATGAAACACCCAGGGATATATGAGGAATTGCCATGGAAAAAGTATTTTAAGGAACCAACATGGTGGATGAAGGATACATGGATGGAGTGTAATAAGTAGAATAAACACCCATCTGAGTATTGGCTTATGAAAAATAAGAACTAGGACTGGATCTGTAAGAGGGGAGATTCCAACCTCCTGTCGTAAAAGCAGGTTGAGGGAAATGACTCATATCAAATGAATATATAGGCATTGGGGCCATGGTGCCCTCGAGTCCAATGCTAGGATTCATATAAGTGGATGAGGGAGAGGATTGCAAAGGTGAAGGCATATCAATGAGAGAATGACTAGAGACCCAAGGCACGAACTGAGTACCATAGTTTTGCATACCATTATGAAAAAAGGAAGGACTCGTCCCCATGACAGGAGTAGGCATCATGGGGTAGGTAGCGGTGAAAGAAGGTTTCAAAGGAAATCCACTATTCATGATAGAGAGAATTCAATATAAACTCTTAAGGCCAACTAGTAATCAAATATCACACCAAAAGTTAAACGGCCAATATGCATGCAAAATGGGTAAAGTGGCTAAGTGGCCTCCCTCCCTAAAGAAGGTATGTCTCGCCCAAGAGGGGCTTGAGACTCCCTACTAAATATAGTAGGTAACATAATCAATTATAAGGGCCCTTGTGGGCTTAAAAACTAGCTGGTCAGATCCCCCCAACCAAAGAGGTAATCCTCCATAAAGGTTGTGTGTTGTCCGACCCTTATCTGACCTAGGGTACCTATAGAATAACCCCTGCAAGTAACCTATGAGACACCTAAGTCAAGCAACTAATAAACCACTTTATAATCGATGCACATGTGAGAAGTCATAAGTCGGGTCCATCGTATGGGCAGGGTAGCAAAGCCTGAAACCTTGAAAGCATCACCTCTCATAGAGGTAAGGGCACTAACAAGCTCCCCAGATATGAATAGATCACTAGAAATATCTATGATGCTAGGAAGGTATCGAGGGGATATCCCTTCAACCAAATTCACGTGACCTCGTTATTAACTCCGGTGTGAGCAGAGCCTCCTGATCTTACCAATTATACAATGTATTTCTCCACTCCCTAAATCAGACACATATGTTGATTTAATTGCCTTGGAGATGTTTACTCACAAAATCCTATTCCAAGGCACTAAATCCTAGGCTAGTTTGTTCACCCTAGAAAACTAAAATCGTTACTAATCAATTTTAAATTATAGTGTTGATTTTAATGGTTGTGATTACTCAAAAAGGTATGGTAGTGAAACTCATGGTGTTACGAATATGCAAGAGAAGTAAATATGAGAATAATCCAAAGTCCTAACTTTAACTTTCAATGATTGATATTCTTCTAAAAATGATGCAATTTTTAAATTCAACTCTGCAATTCAGAAGTAAAATGGCAATCTTTCACTATATGCACTAGGCTAATGATAAAAACTCAAAAGAAAAAAATGCCAAGCAATGAAAAATGCCTTTTTTTTGTATTTTCAATATATCAAAATTGAAAATGCATGGACTAAAAAGTAACTTGATATATAGCCCTATTGTATATAAAAAAGAGATAACTCAAGCGGGATACCAAGAAACAAAACACCCCGCCCAATGTACAAGTACAATAAAAATGAAAAGATGAAGAGAAATACTTCACCCAAAAATTCAAACAAAAGAGGGTTTCATGTCACCCAACAAGCACTTAACAGACACTATAGAGACCCAAGATGGCTCAGCAAGCATCAAATCCCACCCAACAAACACTAGACCAGGCAAAAAGGTAAGGCAAACTGATGTACGTGACTTTTCAGGCAAATAGAGCGTATATGCGCACTTTGCAGTGAGACAACCTGCGTGTATATGTGACTATCAAGGAAAAAAGGCGTGTATATGATTTAAAACAAGGCTAGTCAAGGGAGAAAGGATGAAACTCAGATCCAGAGTGAATAGGAGATGTCAATCATTGATGCAACAAGAACCACAATAGAAATGAGAGAAATCTAAGGAGAAAAGTACTTCAAACCCTAAGAAAGAAGATTCATCCCCAGTATGGTCGCCAATTCTGTTATGAGGAAAATCTCTCTATGGCTAGGGTGAACCAAAACAGAGGGAAATGACTGTAGAAATCAACTCTATCCCAACAATATGCTATATAAACCAATGTGCAAGGGAGATAATAAATAGGCTACCTCATCCAGATGTTCGAGGATGTCCAACGTTGAGCACTTTGACCCAAATCTATATATACCTACAACAAGTTCTCAACAAATAAGAAAAAACAAGCATATTGTGGCAATATAAAAGGTTAGCACATTAGATAGCATAATCCATCAATATACATAACAAATATGCTCATGGATAATAATTCATATATTTTCAAGACATCAATTGGACGGTAAGAGAGTATTTCTATTAATAAATGCTCAGCAGAAGTGAAAATATTATAGACTTCCGTGTCAACACGGTTCGAAACCGAGAAACTAAGTTCCTTCCAGTTGGGCCTCCATCACTTCAATCCTCCACTAAGGGCAAGCTCATAGAAGGGAGACAATGAGTTTCTCCATAAATAAGGGAAGAGCTTGGGGGTTCAACACTGTGTTCAGACTTAAAGGACAAAGGGATGCAGACTCAATATGAAGCAAATAATTTCTCCAAAGTAACTTTGCTCTCAAAGTTGAATTCTTTCTCCCTTTTCCATAGCTCAGGATTGGCCTCTTTATAGCCCTTAAAATGCAACAGAAGGGCCGAGTCGGAACGTTTTCAGTATATGGTAGGCCAAGGATCAGATATCACATGTCGTGACGTGGAAACCCGACATTTAATTTTCATTTTTTGGCACAAATCCCGATGTATGTAGGTTGTAGTGGATCATCCTACGTATATACTTGCTATATAGTGTGCAAGATGAGTATAAGTGGAAAAAATTGTATTTTTGTCTCTGGATTCTAGTAACAGGGAATACCAGTTTGCGTAGGGAAATGGAATAAGGCCCTCTTTTCAAGATTGCATAGGGTGAGGAAAATATTTCTCTAACATCAGGTAGAGGATCTGCTAGATGCGATGCAATAACAGGTGGTGGGTGTGCCCTGTGCGTGGGTGCGACTCTTTTGATGTCTTGAAAACGTTGTAGTATTCTATCACGACACACATCTAGCGCTATAGGTGTAGATGTCATGGTTATTGTATCAGTTGGTTGTATATGTATTTTGAGGGTGTGAGCCCCAATTTTGTACTATAACACCATATTTTTGGAGAAATGAAATATGAAAAACATTGGTCTTCGACTTTACTTATATTACAATGTGTACATTGGTGAATGTGTTTTATTTACTTTAGTTATGTGACAAATGCCAATCTAAAACATAATTAGCATATGAATCAGATACATAATTATAACTTCTAGGTATGTGATTATAAGTAATAAAATCAAAATGTCGTTCCAAAAGTCGCACCTGTAGGAATCGTCAAAGTAGAGTAGGGCCTCACACATGGTAACTATCGTTCAACTGACATACTACTAACTAGGAATACAGGTGAACTTCTAAAGAACAAATACCATGTGAAATAGAATCGTGTAAAAGCTCTATAATGACGCTATATTCAACCACATTATTAGTTCATGGCCCTAGGCAAGCGCCACCTGAAGACACTAGTTGAACCTCGACTGAGTAAACAACCCAAGCAAATAAAGACAAGTTCTGTGTATGAAGACTGGCACTGTCTAGGAATCCTAAGTAAACTAAGGACTCCGTTGACATCTATCAACCAATATAAAATTCGATAAGCAAGCTGATGACACCAAGGAAAATATATATACACTAATATACACTAGTATACAAAGAGTTATGCCCAAGCTTGGGGGATCAAGCGTAATATATTTTCAGGTAGATCCCATTTTTGGGCTCAGCCAACATATTCCCTTTACAATATTCTAACTCATAGGTTCCTTTTTCTAAGACATGTCTCACAATGTAAATAGTGTTCCACATGGGGTCAAACTTTCCTACCCCCATTGGTTCTTTAGCTTGGTCATACAAGAGGACAAAGTCACCCTCAACGTATTTCCAATGATAGACAGACTTATCATATTGGTCGACCTTGACATTTCATTTATTCACTTCAATAGTCGTATAGGCATCTCGACGTTGCTCATCTAGGCTCTATAGGTGTACGAGGAGTTCTTAGAGATAGGAAGTGTCAGGTATGAGCTTAATTGCCAGTATAAGAGAAGGGATTCTGCATTCAATAGGAAGGATCAACTCCACACCATGTACTAACTAAAAAAGGAGAAAAAATGGTGGAAGTATTAATCGAGGTTTGGTATGCCCAAAGCATAGGTAAAGCATGAGATGCCAGCCAGACTTTCTTTGGTTGACAATTTTATGTAAAATGGTCTTGAGAGACTTGTTCACAGCCTCTACTTTTCCATTTTCCTAGGGATAGTAAGGGGAAGAATGACCATGTTTAAACCCCATTTTTTATGCTAACTCTTTTATCATTTCATTCTGAAATTGACTGCCATGATCAATGACAATCTCAATCAGGATTCTAAATCGGGCTATAATTTGATTGAACATAGAAAATGTTGCAGTATTACCATCAAATTTAATTGTAGGAATGGCCTATGCCCAATTATTAAAGTATTCTATGACCATGATAATATGTTGATCCCCCCTAGCCGAGTTTGGGTTGCAATCCACAAAATCCATCCCCACTTGGTCAAGGGACCGACGGTGATGACCGGGTGAAGAGGAGTTGGATGCGAGTGCATATTTTGAGTGAACACCTAGCAAGGATGACACTTCTTGACCACTTCAACTCAATATTTAAAATAGAGAGCCAAAAATAACTGGCTCACGAGATTTTTTGGGCTGTTGCAAGCCCAGATAGATGACCACCACAAGCCGCATTGTGACAATCATTAAGAACAACCTCAACTTCTTTATGATTCAAGCAACAACGCAAGATATTATCTACACCTAGGGGATACAAGTGTCAGCGACGATAAGGTAGTTTTTAGCTTGATACCATATACATCGTCAATCGTCTCTCGAAATATGTTCAGTGAACTTCAAGGTTTGAAGATAGATCAAAATTTCTCCATACCAGGGGTCCGATGATGATATAAGGAAAAAAAATTCATCTGCAAATGAATCGACATGAATAACGTCCTCATCTAACCGAGGGAAGTCTGATATTAACTCGGAAAAAACTAGTGATTTCTTAGATTTATCCGAAGAAAAATCGAGGTCAAACTCTTGCAAGATGACAATCCATTTATTGTATTTCCCCTCTATGATATGCCTATTAAGGACGTATTGAAATGGATTGACATAAAAAACTACGGTAGTTTTGCAAAGAAATATATAGTGTTGTAATATTTAAACCACGTATATGACAACCAAGTCTAGCTTCTCAACATGAGAGTACTTGAGTTCGGGGCTGACTAAATTTTGACTAAGGTAGTAAAAGACGTGCTCATGGAGCTCATCATATTCCTGAACTAAAACCATACCAATCGTCCCTTCAGATGCAGTGATATAAAGAAGGTAATCTCTACTGTAGTATGGAGGCTTCAACATAGGTGTCAATACCAAGTCTTTCTTAAGAGCATCGAATTATTCATGGGCTCTATCATCCCATATAAAAAAAGTTTCCTTCTTCAAGAGACACATGAAACCCTTAGTCATATTGGCATAGTTTACTATAAACTGATGTAAGAAGTTATCTTTCCCCTGTAAACCTTGAAGCTGACGAATGTTGTGTGGGGGAGGTAATCGAAGTATTACCTCAACCTTTAAAGGATCCACCATGATCCCAGTATTAGAAGCTAAGAATCCTAAAAGATGACCCAACCTAATGCAAAAGATGCACTTTTGAGGGTTTAAACAGATGTGATAGTAACGACATCTCTCAAAAACTAGTCGAAGGTGGGTAGAGTGATCCACTCTCTTGGGAGAGTGAGCAGCGAGATCATGAAAAGTGTAGGTCATGGAACATTGGAAGGTTTCTCCATCATTTTTAATACTAAAAGACATTTTCTGGTATGAAAAATTACACCAAGGACAAATAAACGTCATCTTTTGTTGATCCTTGGGTTTAATCTAAATTTTATTGTATCCTGAAAAATCCGTCCATAAATATAAAAACCTCACTTCCCGCACAGTCATCGAGAATCTGATCAATGAAAGGTGTCAGGAAGTTGTCTTTAGGATAGGCCTTATTCAGGTCTCAAAAATCCATGTGCACATGGATGGTTCCTTGCTTCTTATTCACGGGAATGAGATTGGATACCCATTCATTCAAGGGAACTAGGTAGATAAAACCTGCATTAATTAGTTTCTCCATCTCTACCTTAATAGTGGGGGCCTTCCTAGGATTAACAAATCTAATTCATTGACGAACAAGTTTAACATATGGGTAGGTTTTAATCTCATGTTCGACAATGCGAGGGTCGATTCTTGGAATCTCTTCATATGACCAAGTGAATACATCACATAATTCTTTGAGGAGATTGGTGTAGTTATGAATTTATTCAGGCGAACAATCTGGATCGATATATACATTTTCAATTCTACTAGGAATACAAGAGATGTCGATCATGACAGTGGGAGAAATACTCGCCATGTTTCCTTTGGCATAAATTTCGTGCATATCTAGTGGAACTATGGTGTGATCAACTATCTCTCTCAAGGTATATCTAAAATCATCTTTTTCAATCCTAACAAGCTCTGGGGGGAAGTAAGAGCAATGATTCATATCATCCCATGGCCTATTAGAACTGTTCATGGCCTCTAAGATTGCTTCATCTGAAGGTAAAGTATCATTGAGGCAATCATGTGAGCAAGACAATGAAGCAACCCATACAGGTTGGAGAACAATATCATCCTCGTCTGTCTGCGAGGATACAGGATCCAGGTTGACAATAGAGTCGAGAATAGCCTGATACACTATCTTTATCACCAAAATTGGCATTGTCATTCCAATGTGTGACTTACCTTCACAAGAAATGGTCGGGGAAGGTAGGGTACAAGGATCATTAGAAAACAAAGTGTGGAAAGAAACGAACCTCATTGACGAAGAAAACCTACTATACATGGCACAAATGTGATGAATTAGTTCCACAAAGTCAAAGTTACCGATAAGAGAGGAATGCATTCCAACACTAATATCCTCATTTTTCGGTTGATAATTGTCGATCACGGGGATCAAATGTCCAATAGATGAATTGGGACTAGCATGTGCAAAGGACAACTGATCAATCATCACAATTTTCCCTTCGTGGGGAAAACATAAAGTACAGAAAATGGACGATACGACTACAATCATAGCATAAGTTCAGTTACACCCTAGTAATAAGTTATAGTCAAGGGGTGCATCAACCACCTCGACATCCACCTCCACTATCTTTCCACCTAAATAGACCAAGAAGGTAGGAATACTATCATGAGGACAGAAAGAATGACCATTAAATGCGGTCAACATAATCTGAGATTGAGAGAGGGTTGGAGAGCCAATGGATTTCCAACAGGTTAGGGACATCATGCATGTTGCAGGTCCTTCATCAATAATAGTATGTTTGATGGTATACTTTGAGTAATTCACATGGATTTGGAAGGCCACGTGTTAAGGAAAGCAAGGTTGGACATATGTAACGTCAAACTTGATAACCTTAGAGACACACGGGTCTAGAGATCCTAACATAGATAGTGAGGCATTCCTCTATGAAGGACACATCTAGAGTACCTCCAAAGACAACATCACAAAAGGGGTTTGACCCAAATATTCGACAATAGAGTAGTTATGAGAAGCTCTACCATTAGGGTTGTGGGTAGAGAATTTGAGTACTCCTTTCAAAATACGAGGTAGAGGCTATGGATTTTCTATCTGCAAAAGTGCTTCCAAAGGAGGGGGAGACTCTAGACATGGAACAGCCTATGAAGAAATATAATCGCGAAACCGAGTGGCTACATTAATCTGATACTTGAACATATTTATGCATAGATGGTCACCTTCATGCATCGTTGGGTTTTGATTCCCACTCGCCGCATTTCCAGAATTAGAGGAGTTCGAGGCCATGTGTTGATTATGCGGAAAAGTATTAGTCAACACAACATGAGGTAGAGATAAGATCCTTGCAACTTCTTCGAGTTTGGGGCACAAGTGGGTAAGGTGATCATCAGTACAAAGCTTGCAAGGAAACTTCACCTTCTGCTTCTCTTTCTTTCCCTCACCAACATTATTGTTCGATCTATCATTGTTAACGTTGTCCTTTGGTTTATTATTATTATTATTCCTCCCACCCTCATGATTTTTACCACGTCCTTTATTTTTATTCCCTCTTGGTTGCTAGTTACCATTTGGGTTGGTCAATGACTGCACAAAATGCACATCCATCGACTGAGTGGGAGTGGAGGACACAGATAAATCTTTCCCTCCTATAGACTGGCTTAGAGACAACCCTTTCAACTGGCTTGTCACCAAGTCTGTAGATTTAACATTTGCAGAGCCTATAATGTCATCGACATGAGGCCCGAGATTTTGTCTAGGGTCATAGCTTAACCTCGATGCATTAGGAAGGATTTTGTATAATGTATGATACTGAACATATATGAGATATAACTGTTGGGCCTTGAAAATCACTTCCTCTTCATATGTTACCCTCGATGTAGAGACATCCTTCAAAATATAAGGCAGTAAAGACTTAAAAAAAAATTTCAACATGAACTCTAGAGGAATGTAGGCTTTGATCAACCTATTCCATCTGTGCCACTCTTGGATGTGATATGAGATATGGGTGGCTTTGTCCTGGTGGAGGGCCGAAAGAAGTTCTATGTCATCATCATAATGAACCGACAATTGGAAGTGGTTGAGGAAGACTAAAATCATCTTATTAAAATTCTCGTATGTTCCCCCTAGTATCTTTATGTATCTTTTCATTCCAACCCTCGTGAGGGTTCATTGAAACAATATTAAACAAATAGAATTGTCGTTAAGGGAATTGGAAGAGAACCAAAGATGAAAATTAGTGACGTGATCACTAGGATCCTCACCAGTCTTGCCTTCAAATTTCAGAATATCCAAAGGAATATTGGTGGGGATGGGGGGCCATGTTAGGTCATGACGCATCGGTTCATTCATTAATCTTGACAAGTATGGAAAATCAAGCGTGGCCAGAAAAGGGAGACAGGGTTGTGGAATTTGGCCCCAAGATTCTGAGAAATATTGATGTTGGGGAATCACAAGCCATCCAAGGTTCTAGTATGCACCATGTCTTTGTCCAAGACTGTAAAACCCCCCTCCAAAATGATTCATAAGGGGTTGGTTGGGAACCATTCTAGTAGGAATGTTATGATGAGGGTTGTAAATATTTCCCCCAGCTGGATTAGCTCCAGGTTGGGTGTGGCCCAAAGTATGAAATTGACCTCCCCCGAGTGGAAATCCAGAGGCTAGAGGTGGATTCATGATGCAAATCATGTTTTTTAGAATCAATGTGGAGGAGTTAGGTGTAAATGAAGGAACATAAGAAACAACTTGCCCACCTGGTTGATTACTCCATCCAGGAGAATTAAGACTAGGATTGTATCCAGGATGAAAAGGAGGTTGGATTCCAACCGTAGGAGTCGCTTGGGGAATATGAGCACCACCAAAAGAGAGTGGAATATGTGGAGGATCGATGCCCCCAAGCCCAATAATAGGATTAGGATTATATGTTGGAATGGAGGATGAAAATTGTGATGTGAAATTTGACAGCCATAGGGATGGACTGAGTATTATACCTAGGTGTACCAAAAATGGACCCAAAAGGGTCCATCACTATAGGTTGAGTAGAAACCATAGGCTGGACAAGAGTGATAACTGGAGCCTCCGACACTACAATCGTAGTGTTCAAAGGTGTAGAAGGATTTCCATTAACTATGGTAGGTATGGGAGTTGAAGAACTCCCTGTATCTTTCTAACCTAACTTAGTACTCATACTTGTATGATAACAAGTCTAGTAGGTGGAGGTGTGTGTACCAAATTTGATAACTTTATGCCTTTTAGAAGGAAAAGACTCAATATGCGGTGTTAACTTCAACAAGTGGTGATACCTGCGAGGAAGCAGGTTTGGCTCCATGTTGACTCAAGAATTGAGATATAAAAACAAATCCTAAGGCCAACTAACAATCAAAGAGAACCCAAAATAAACAAAAAGGGACAATATGCACACAAACAGGATAAAGTGGCTGAAAGGGGCCTCCCTCACTAAAGTAGGTATGCCTCTCCCAAGAGGGTCCTAAGACTCCCTTCAAAAGAATAAAGGTATCAGAATCAGTTATAAGGTCCCTCGTGGGGTTAGCATCACAGTCGGTAAGATCCCCCTGAAAAGTTAATCCTCCATAAAGGCTGTGTGTTTTCTGACCCTTATCTGACCCCGTAAGTAACCTATGTCAAGCAACTAAATCCACCACGATATAACCAATGTGTAGGTGAACAGTAGTAATTCAGGTCCACCATATGGGTAGGGTAACAAATATTTAAATCTTGAAAGCACCTCCTCTCACAGAGGTAAAGGCACTACCAATACCCCCATATACAAATAGATCCCCAGGAATATCTCTAACGCTAAGAAGGTATTAGAGGGATATCTTTGCAACCAACTTTGCACAACCTTGTGCTTAACTCCAGTGTTAGCGAAACCTCCTGATGTCAATAATTATACAATGGATTTCACCACTCCCTTAGTTAGACACATATGTTGAGTTTAATAGACTTGGAGAATTTTACTCACAAAATCCTATTCCAAGGCTCTATATCTTAAGTTAGTTTGTGTACCCTGAAAAATAAAATCGTTTCTAATCAATTTTAAATTTATCAGCATTACTTTTACTGGATTTGTTTACTCAGAAGATGTGGTCGTGAAACTGATGATGTTATGACTCAACAAGTAAAATAAATGAATATGAATATAATAAAAATTCCTAACTTCAATTCTCAACAAATGATAAGCTTTTCAAAATGCAAGTTTCAATTCAATTCTGCAATTTCAAATAAGATGTAATCTTTCCATACATGTTTCAAGATCAATAATAATGCCATAATGAAAAATGTATATTTTTGTGTTTTCAATATAAATAAATGAAAATGAAAGAACTGAACAACAACTTGATATATATACCCTATTGTAAGAAAAAGAAACAAACCAATCAGGATATCAAGGAGCAAACACCCAACCCAAGATGTAAGAACAACCAATGAAAAAGATGATGAGAAATAAAAAACTGCCCGGAAATTCAACCAAAGAAAGGTTTCCTATCACTCTGCAAGAACTTAACAGTTATGAAAGAGACCCAAGAAGACTCAACAATCATCAAAACTTACCCAACAAACACCAAACTCAACAATCAAGAAAACAAGGATGATGTACATGACTGTTCAGGAAACAATTGTGTATGTATGCGCCCTATAGAACGACAACTCGCGTATGTACGTGTATGTCAAGGGAAAAAATGTGTATATGTATTAAAACACTGTCAGGTTAAGGATAAGTCCAAGAAACTCAGACTCAAAATGAAAATAGGTTGTCAAGAAATCAGACGACAAGAAAACTCAAGCTAACCAAGAGAAATCAAAGGAGAAAAACACTCCAAACCCCAAAAACAAAGATTTTGTCCCCAGTATGGTCTCCAATTCTGTTACGAGGAAAATAACTCTATGGCATGGGGTAAACCACAACAAACAGAATGACTATAGAAATCAACTCTAATCCCAAGTATGATATATAAAAAAACATGATAACAAGACAAGATAAAGAGCCTACATCGTCCATATGTTCGATGAAGACCATTGTTGAGCACTTGACTCAAAGCTATATACCTGCAAATTGTCCTCAACAACCAAGATACGCAAGCATATGGTGATAATATATAAATTTATCACATATAATAGCATAATCCATCAATATTCATAACGAATATGCCCATGTAATAACAATTCAAATATTTGCAAGACATTAATTGGACGCGAAAAGAGTATTTCTATTAAAATATTGCCAACATAAGTGTATAAGTGACAAACTTATGTGTCAGCACGTCTCTAAATCAAGAAACTAAGTCCCTTCCAGTTGGGCCTCCACCACTTCAATTCTCCACCAAAGGCAAGCTCATATAAGAGAGACAATGAGGTTCTCCATCAAAGAGGGAAGAGCTTGGGGGATGAACAATGTGCTCAGACTTAAATGGACAAAGGGATGCAGACTCAATATGAAGTGAATAATTTCTCCAGAGTAACTTTTCTCTCAAACTTGGATTCTTATCCTCCTTCCACAATTTGGATATGGCCCATTTATATCCTTCAAATGGAACTAAAGGGTCGAGTCAAAACATTTCCAGTATATGGAAGGTCAAGGATCATGGATCTCATGACGTGACATGGAAACCCAACACCATTTTTTAATTTTTGGCACAAAACCTGATGTATGCGGGTTGTAATTGTGAAACTTGCGTATACGCATGATGTATAGTTTTTAGGGAGCGTATATGTGGAAAGTATGACTTTTATCTTTGGGAATTGCAAAAAGAGACTTCAAGTTTGCATAGGGAAATGGAAAAGGCCTTCTGAGCAAGTTGCATGGGGTGAGGAAAAAATTGCTATAAAACACACTAAAAATAGTCATATATATCATTTTCACACTTTTTTTTGTGGACCCACTCCTCCTCCTCTATTCCCCTCCTTTCCCCATGGCCAAGACTCACAACCAAGAATTCCTTAAATCCATGCAAGAAGAATCCAAATAGCACAAGGTTGAAATCTAGCAAATGGCCTCTGAAATTGCTTCTACCAAGTCTCACTTGGAAATCCTTGATGCCCACTTTACTGATGTTAAGAGAGATTTGACCTATGTTAAGAGAGACTTATCCTCCCTCACTTAATGGCTAAAATGGTCCCTTGGTTCTCCCTACCTTGATCCTCCTTCACATTCTGAAGGTGAGAACTCCTCCCATAATATGAACCTTCATTCTAACTCCCCTCCTCGTGACCCCCATCTTCCTTGAGTTGAAGTGAAGAAATTTGATGGCTCGGATCCCACTGGTTGGGTCACTCAAATGGAACAATGTTTCTCCCTACATGGAATTACAAATGATCTGGTCAAACTTCGTTATGGTGTCCTCTATTTGGATCTGGAACATTAGCAATGGCGTAGAAAGAAACGTCAGGGGTATGTTGTTTGGACACATTTTTTGGCTGAGCTATATGAATTCTTTGACATTGACACTCACTATCTAGGCTGATTGACCAAGTTGAAACAATCTGGAATAGTGGAAGACTTTATATATTCCTTTGAACACTTGGATTTCAGAACAAAGGGCATCTGCGATGCTTTCTTCAGGGATTTTTTTATCAATGGCCTCAAATATGAAATTCAAGCACAGGTCCTCATGGCTCACCCACAAACTTGGTTGGAGGCTACTCAATGTGCTAAGGAAGCTCAAAAAATTATGTTTTCCCAGACACACAAACCTTCCTTTATTCTTCGCACTCTCCCTACCAACCCATCTCCTCCTCCTACTCTTCTCAAGATCCAGAAATTAAGTTGGGATGAAATGGTCGAATGCCAACTAAAGGGCCTTTGTTATAATTGTGATGAGAAGTATTTTCTAAGGCACAAGTGTAAGGAACAAAAGTTGTTTATGGCCATCTCTGAGGATGTTTTTGAAGAAGAGGTAGAGAACCCCCCTGTGGTAGAATTACATGAGCCAACTGATATTACTTCGCCATCTGATCCACCCAAAGTAGAAATGGTCATTTGATTGAATTATCTCATTGGTTACATTAAGAACAGAAAGGTCATCATCTTAATTGACAGTGGAAGCACCCATAATTTTATTCATTGTCTCATTTCCCAAGAAAATCATTGCTATGTCCATGCAGTCAATAAATTTCAAATCATCATTACCAATGGAGGTTCCATGAAATTTGGTGGGTGTTGTGAAATGTCATATGTTTGTTATAGACATGGGTGGTTGTGATATTTTTCTTGGTGAAAAATGGTTACGCACCCTTGGTCCCATCCTCATGGATTTTAAGGAATTAACCATGCAATTCTAGTAGGAAGGAAAATAGTACAAGTTCCAAGGAATCACATCTGGTTCCCCTGAGATCATCAGTTCCCATCAAATGCAAAATCTCCTAAAAAAAGATCATTCCGACATCATTGCCCAACTACATGGTATTCAAGCCATTGAGACACCTTTGGTGCATCCTGACCTCCAATGTCTCACCTCCAAACACCAAGATATTTTTTCCAAGTCCTAGGGACTTCCTCCTTCCCATGGTGTTCATGATCATTCCATTCCTCTCATCCCATTCTTCCACCCAATGTTTTCCCTTATCGTCATCCATTTTCCCAAAATAATTAAATTGAGAAAATTGTTCAAGAATTGTTTGTCACAGGTGTTATTCACCCTAGTACCATCCCATATTCCTCTCCGGTGGTCATGGTACTCAAGAAAGAAGGTACTTGGTGCATGTTTCTATACGTTTTCACCCTCAATAAGCTCACCATAAAAGACAAATTTCCCATTCCTATCATTGATGATATCTTGGATGAATTGAGTGATGCCTAGTACTTTACTAAACTTGATCTTTGGTCCGGCTACCACCAGATCCACATGAAAGAAGAAGATATTCCCAAAACTTCTTTTCACACTCATGAGGGTCAATATGAGTTTTTTTTCATGCCCTTTGGCCTTTGTAATGCCTCATCAACTTTCCAAAGTCTCATGAATCATGTCTTCTATCCTTTTCTCCGTCATTTTTTCTTATTTTCCTTTGATGGCATTCTCATCTATATTAAAACCTAGACAAACCATATTAATCATGTGGATAAAGTTCTTCATCTACTCTCTAAGCACCAAATTTTCCTCAAACAATCTAAATGTGATTTTGGAGCATCATAAGTTGAGTACTTGGTTCATATTGTTGGCAAGGTAGGTGTCAGGTTGGATCCTAAGAAGCTTGAAGATATGCATGATTGGCCTCATCCAAAGAATCTCAAAATCTTGCATGGTTTTCTGGGTTTAACAGGATATTATCGCAAGCATGTTAGGAATTATGGCAAGATTGTGGCAGCTCTCACTACTCTTCTTAAAAATAATTCTTTCATTTGGACTCCAACAATTGATCATGCCTTTCAAGCCTTGAAGGAGGCCATGTGCACCACTCCTATCCTAGTGCTTCCTAAATTCACAAAGACCTTTGTCCTATATTGTGATGCTTCTGGGAGAGGAATTAGAGCAGTCCTTATGAAACATGTCTAACCTTTGGCCTTTACCAGCAAAAAAATGTCAGAGAGAAATTAGGGACAATCAATACATGAAAAGAAAATGTTGGCTATTCTGTATGCAGTAGATCTCTGGTGTCCTTATCTATTGGGGAAACATTTCCAAACTAAGACAGAGCATCAAAGCCTCAAGCATTTTTTGGAGCAACATCCTTCCTCCCCGAAGCAACAAAAATGGGTAACTAAATTCTTTGGATATGATTATGATATCATCTACAAGAAAATAAAATACAATGTGGTTGTTGTTGACACTCTTTCTTGGTAATATAAAGATGAAGGATGTATTTTTTCCCTCTCTTTCATTATACTAGAGTGGTTCCAAGCAATTCACCAAGAATGGATACACAATCCCAAAATTTTGTATTTGATCCAACAATTTCAATCCAATGCTTCAGTTTCCCCAGGTTACTCTTGGCACAATGATGAGCTTCACTATAAAGGTTATTTTTATTTAAGTCAACAATCACAACTTAAATCCACAGTACTTTTTGAGCTTCATGCTACACCCTCAACTGTGCACTCAGGGTTTACCAAAACCTATGAATGGGTCAAACTCTCTTTTTTGGGGGATGGTATAAAACAAGATGTTCACACTTTTGTGGAAGACTTTGTTGTCTGTCAATGCAACAAGGGAGAAACAACCAAAGAAATTAGCACACTCCAACTACTTTCAATTCCACCCACTATTTGGAGGGATATCTCTATGGATTTCATTATTGGCTTACCTAAATAAGGGAATAAGGTTGTCATCATGGTGGTAGTTGATCAACTTTCCAAGTATGCTCATTTTTGTGCTCTTCAACACCCATTTACCACCTCCACGTTGGATCATATTTTCATGGATCATGTCTTCAAGATTGACAACATGCCTCATTCTATTATTTTTGATAGAGATCCCACTTTGACCAGCAATTTTTGGCAAAAAATGTTTAGGATACAGGGCACCTAGTTGCATATCAACACTACCTATCATCCCTAGACTAATGGTCTAATGAAAGTTATCGACAAATTTTTGGAAACATATTTGAGGTGTTTTGCATCTGAAAGGAAGAATCAATGGGCTCAATGGTTACATTTAGCTAAATGATGGTACACCACTTCTTACCATACAATTATTCAGATGACTCCTTTTGAAGTAGTATATGGACATAGTCCACCTTCAATTATTTCACACATGCTTGGTATCTCAAAGGTCCAAGAAGTTGACAAAAATATTATAGTTCACGAGGCTATTCTACATACCCTCAGGAATAATTTGGTCATGGATCAGAATCACATGAAGCAACAAGTAGATCAAGGTCACTTCAAACATCAATTTATTGAAGGGGACTAGTCATTTCTTCGACTGCAACCTTATAAGAAAAATTCACTCAAGGCTAACCATTTTCAGAAACTAGTGCCCAAATTTTATGGTCCTTATACAGTTCTCAAGTGTGTGGGATAGGTCGCCTATATGTTAGCCTTTCCCATTCATTATAAGATCCATCTTGTTTTTTATGTCTCCTACTTGAAGAAGGTGATTGGAACTAAGTGCCAAACTCAAACCAGTCTTCATGATTTGGATGAAGAAGGCTCAATCTGGTAGTAGCCACAAGCAGTCTTGGACCAACATGAGCGTCGTATCCATCAATGCACCATCAAGGAAGTGTTAGTTCAATGGAAAGATACGACTCCAACAATTTCCTCATCTCAAGCCTTGAGGACAAGGATGTTTTTAAGGGGGAAGGCATGTTAGGGACCTAACCTCCCTAATCCCTCATGTAGGTAGAATAATATATTTTCCATGTAATAAAGGCAAATATTAATAAGGCCTAGTAATAAGAAAGAATAAGTCAAATGTAAGAATACCTAATAGAAGCTTCTGCTTCTAGAAATATCATCCTCTAGATTGTTCTCTTGGTAGATAGATTTAGTATAAATAGGAGTCGAGGGCATGAGAAGTTTTTTTCTTGAGAATTATTGTCATAGAGATGTGCTTTTCTAGAGGTATCCCCCTTGAAGAGGCAAGTGAATTTTTTTTCCTATCAATAAGGTATAATTTTGGTGTTGTGGTTCCATATAATTTGTTGTTATGTTGTTGATATCTGCAATTTCTTCATTTTATGTTGTTATTTCACTGTTTATCTCTGCAATACTTCTCTTTTCCACTCATATAATAGATTTGGTACCTTACACATCCATAGTACATTTCCTAATAATGGCCTTGGTGGTTGTGGATGACCACCAACTTCTTTGTGAACCCTTGATGAATGGCTACTTCCCATATCTGATCAACATAAACACACTTTAAAACTTGGTTCCAATCAACATTGTATTCAAGATCTTGTTCATAGTATTTAAGAATCTCATTATTTACATCCACTACTTTTGGACCTATAATATTTATTTCATTAAGTTCTATGAGATCTCTATGAGATCACGATTGGTGACCAATTCCTAAAACAATGTCATGAATCCATTTTTGGATATGAATAGAAAGGAAATGTTCATGAGAAGTTTTGACATATCCCTATTGACTTAGGAACCATGATAATTGTAACCTTATACATTAAACTAAATTCCATAATCAACACCAGCATGGCCTACTCTCATTCAACTAATAATTACATAATCTTTCACAATGTTTATGGATATCACATAATCTTTTACAATGTTTCAACTAATAATTACTTCTAAGTTTCTAAAGAACTTATCTATAAGGTGCTAATAGGTCCTCTCTGAGAAGCATGAATCGGGTATCCAAGTACCCATATGCATTTATAGGAGAAGGAAAATGGAGGGATAATATAATCTCCAAAATTATCCTATAATGTTCACCCCACCTCAAGGATTTTCTTTTATGCAACACCAAGTGTTGAATAGGGAAAATTTTAGGGGCCAAATTTCTCCCATGGGATAATTTTCCATGTTTTCTTCAAAACAAATGTTCATCAATTTCTATTTCTTCTAAAATAATTCACACAATTCTATAGGATAAAAGTATGTTACTCTAAAAAGCACCAATATTTTCTAGAAATTGTTTAAAACCTTAGAAATTTGAATATTTTTACAAAAATATTTCCAAATATTTTATGGTTGGAATTTTAAGAATTAATAAGTTTCTCCAGGGTTTCTGCACTTTGAGATAAGCATGGATCGTTTAAATTTTCCCTTCTGTTGAATATTTCTTTTGCACTTTTCTCTTGCACTAGTCATCTCACTAAGTTGAATCTCTCCCTCTCCTCTTCTTGATATCTCCTTTTGTGCCTTTTTCTTTTCCTAAATCCCCCTTCCCCATGCCCCGTTGGTACACCCAAGTATAATGTGAGACACGTGGAATGCGAGTGGAAAGGATTTGGAACCGATCACCTCCACTCACCCCACTTTAATGCCTTAATGGATTGGCACATCAATTACACAAGAGTGCAATCGACAAAACCTAATGTGATGAATCATACGGAAATTTTCAAGGGAATAATGGATCCCAATAAGCTAGTAGAATATCTCCATAAAGAGAGTATGGAACTTGGAGATTGTCCCATAGAAGAAGGATGGGGGAAAGCAAGAAGGGGAAAACAAGTATGGGGGAAGGATATAAGTGGGGGAGAATAATGATGGTGGGGAGAATAAAAGTGGAGGAGGAAATGAAGGATGGTGATGAATCCAAAGTAAATTTTGAAGACAAGAAGGCTTCAATAATTAAAAATGAAGCCGCTATTCCTAGATATGTCAATAAAAAGGTTCATCACCCCTATCTCTTTCGTGGTGAAAACCTAATTGCTTGCTCTACAATGTAAACCTATTAAATTAATGTTCTAATATATGTGTTGTGGGTAACCTTGTAATATTTTTGAACTAAAAGTTATGATTTGAGGATATGAAGGTCTAATCAAGCCCACTAAAATTAGTTAAGATGACATGGAAAACTTCTTGTGCATGAATATAGGCTACGAGGTAGCACAATATTGAGTGCTTAGGAGCTTGAATGGTGGTTTTTTTTTCATTTCATGTAGTAGGAGTATAGCATATATTCATCAAAAATCATGTATGAATCCTTGGTGTATTATATCCAATCCATTAAGGTGAAATGGATAATCGAAACTATGTTATAAAGAAACTGATATACATATATCATGTTTTGGAAATTATTATTCTATATCTACAATTTTGGTTTGATTTGAAGTATATGTATAAAATAAAGTTTGAAGTCTCCAATATAATGTTTAATTTACTACAACCATTCTACAAGGGAGGAAAAACTATAATTATANTATATCATGTTTTGGAAATTATTATTCTATATCTACAATTTTGGTTTGATTTGAAGTATATGTATAAAATAAAGTTTGAAGTCTCCAATATAATGTTTAATTTACTACAACCATTCTACAAGGGAGGAAAAACTATAATTATAGAGACTCCATATTCCCTTCATCATCATTTTATATGTAGATTATATTACACTATTTTTTAGATTTATATTTTTATGACATAGAGTGTTTCAGTTAGTGAATCTTATGTTTTGATGGGATGTTAGGATGCTACCTTCCCCATCAATTTCCATGCAATGAAAATCAGAGTCGCATTAGTCGTCCATCCATGAAAGAAAGGATAAGGTTGGGAAAAATCCTATCATACTCCATGGGGGCTTCTAAGTATATTATTTTTTTGGATAGATTATATTTACATACAAGACAATTCCAAATTCATGTTATCCAATCTGGAAGGGGAAATATTTCAAGGTTAAAGTTAAAATAAGAGATTGTGAGGAAATATAWTGYTTTTGATACACATACACTATTC
The DNA here is from genome assembly GCA_009831015.1 of Picea engelmannii. NCBI lineage: Eukaryota > Viridiplantae > Streptophyta > Pinopsida > Pinales > Pinaceae > Picea > Picea engelmannii. Next base: position 264,130 of record ML799400.1, read on the forward strand.
ATTTTCAAATGGTCCTTTTCATATTTGTGATCTAGATCTAGGGGGAAGGAGGAGGACTAAGAAGAAAACATGGATGTTTAAGGTTTTACAAAATAATAGTCCAAAGGCGGTGAAAGTTGTTTAATCCGAAGATCCCACTAAAGGATATTCCATATTCAGAAATAGGGCAGAGGTTGATTCAAGGTAAAGTGGCCAAGGTCCATTCTCCTTTGAGGTTTGGGGGGATAGATAGGTCCACTTAGGTGCACATCCCATGTCCTAATTCTAGAAATGGGAAAATAAATGATGAAGGGTGTGATAGGCTTGATAGGAGGAAGTACAAATCCTTAAACTTCGTATTAAACTTGGTGGGAAAAATGCATATGGAAATAAAGGTACTAATAGGGAATTAAGTTGTAGGTGAGGATTGTTGACGATTGAAAATGTCAACGTAAATTCGCCTGCAAAGTGTTGCTAAAGCCTATTATTATATAAGACTAAATAATTCTAGTAGGTGGGACCCCCTTGAACTTTTGAAAATAAGGTATGATCATTTTCAATGTTATGATGATGTGCTACAAAGTTTTACTTGGTTGTTGAGAATATGCTTGTCATTGATATTAGTTAAGCTTTGAGATGTCATTCCTTCATGATACTACAACCTGCTATTCATTTATGACATTTGTTCTTCTTGCACCTGTACAACAAAAATATTAGTAAAATTGCAGAAGGGCATTTTGAAGAAAAGTAAAAACCATATCGAAGAAAGAAAAGGAAAAAAACTTAGCTCTGTGATACTAAATAAATGAAATATTTGTTGATAGTGGTTAAGTCCTAACTAATAAGAAAATGACATTTAAAAAAAATGTTAATTTTGATGTGCATATTGAGGAAGTTTTGGTGGCGCATTCTTGGCAAGTGATAATACATGGGTTATGCATTGATTGATGCAATCGGTAGTTGATATGAATATGTTATAAACCTTGGTGGCTTGTGGAAGTAATGGATTTGCAATTTTTTATGGTGGTTGTGCTATTGGTGATGATTTTGTTGTATAGTGGTCAAGCGATTCATTTGAATTATAGCATGGGTGGCGCATGTGGCAAGGTAACGACACAAATGGTTGAGTGTGGAACTTGGATTATGCTATAGTTTAATGAGTTGATATTCTTGATGAATTGGTTGATTAATGGTGTTAATGAAGGCTTGTTGGCATGTACTATGGAGTAAATGTGACATGGGTGGAAGCAAAGTGCATTTACTGCATGTCACCTTTACCCTTCCCATTGGCCGCCACCCTCATCATATTATTGTTTGATTTGGCTATTGTGTTCATGCTCCGAATTTTCCATAGGGTGAAACCGCTCGACTGCTTCTCATCTTAAGGTTTTTGATTGACAGGTATGTCTCTTTTGGACATTCTTGAATTCACTCTGGTTATGAAATGTTTTTGGCTCAGTTGTATGGGTTTGTGTTTTCCTGAGGGATGCAACTGTGTGGTTTTGGTTTTGAATGGAAAATTGATGGTTCTGCGTAAAATTGTCGTGAGTTTATTAGAGTTGGTGGTCTTCCTGGGTGATATTTTTGTTATCACTGCATTTTGTCAAGGGTTTTTCTTTAAAAGGCTGACTAGATGATTTTCTTCGTGGTTCCTGGGTTTAATTAGAACCCTGTTAAACTCTATCAAGGAAATGCATCATGTTCACGAGCATCGTGGTCCTCCTTGAGCACGTGACTTTGGCCCCTACGATGGCTACTATGAAAACCCTTAAACCCTCCAAACTCGAGCTGCATAAGAAGTTTGTCGAGCATGATAAGATTATTGTGGCCTGTTACCTCGAATGCAGACTCACCCGGTATTCATATAGCAGCCGTGTTAGTATGGCTTTTGGCCAATACCTCTATGAAATGGCGTGAGACCCACATTTCCAATTTCACTTCTAAAAGGTTCACATGTGCCAGCCTATTGTCAAAAATTAGTTTTTTTTGTTATGAAAGGGCCTCTGTTATTTTTATTTTGGTTCGTGGGTATACACCGTTATCACGCTTGTTTGGTCGACTATTTTCACTTACCACGGTTTCGAATTGTTGGTTATTATACACTTGTTAGAGTGGTTCTTATGATGTTTGGATAATGGTTGGAATTGGTCACAGGGGTTTGGTGTTGTTCACACATGTCGTGTCCTGTAGGTGATTTGTTTTTAGAATTAGAAGATTGGATTGGATATTTCCACTGCATATTTTTTCGTTGGGAGAATACACTTGAATGTGCACCACCTGGTTGATGGACACACCTACCACACTTAGGGGGGGGGGGGGGG
>ML799400.1:276093-287196 GCA_009831015.1 Picea engelmannii
ACAAAATGTGTGCTCATCATGCACAACACCTATGTACATCAACCATGTACATCAACATCATGCAATGTGCCAAAATATATCATCCATGGAATGTATCAATCATATGCCTTTATCAACATGCCAACATGTGCATCTACCAATATTATAACCATGTGCATCTACCAATATGCCAAACAATGTATCATATCACTCATGATATGTCTCCATCATGAATCAAGTGCCACAATTAGGTGTCTCAAACAAATGCCAATTGTTGTGCTAATCAAGTAGTACCAATGGTGTAGTATCATCAAGCATATGCCATCTATGAGTGTACCAAACATGTACATTACCATGCACCAATACCACAAAATTATGAATCCCATATATGTATGCCAAATCCTCATGAAAAATGCATGCACCATGATATCAACATATGCTTCCAATAATACATCATAAGATATATCAATGTAACTCAAATATGTACCAGCCATGTACACCAACAGATCAACATCAATCCATACTCATGGGTTAGTGTCATGCACTCGAGATTTTATTTTACATAATACAATAGATGAACACTTAAGCCTGCAGAAAATAGTGTCAGAACCTGTAACAAACAATGTCAAATCCTGCAACAGAGTGTTATACCATCACATCAAGTTGCAATCCATGTGCATAGCCTTTTTCTCAAGGCTTTACCACATATATGTGTTCTGCTACATAACATCTCATGTATGTACGCGACCTATACAAGGTCAGCCTGCGTATGTACGCGACTGATACCATTGTCACCCACATATGCTTCAGTAGATGACTTACTTGAGATTCCCTTCAGTATTTCATTTTGTTCTGGCTGCTCTGTCTTCTTCACCCACTTCTGTAGATGTCCCTGCTCCTCAGAACTTGAGATCTGAGCATCCATCTTTCCAAATATGTCTCCCTTCCTTACTTCATTCCTTCTTCTAGCCATGCTATTTGAAGTTCTCATCATGGAATTTCTTCTTGTGTTCCATCACTCATGGGATTTGTGGCCAAATCCACTACAGTTGTAGCATCTCATAGTGTTATAGTGAACAACAATGTGTCCTACTTGATCACATCTCCAACACTTCATGGTGTTATAAAATATTCCAGTATATCTCCTTTCATAAGATCTACATTCAAAATCTTTGTGACCATATCCATTGCATGAATAACAATTCCCATGAAAAATACTTTCATACCTTTTCTTTGGTGTCCCAAGAATAGATTCTTGATGTCTTCCTTTCTTTGTTCTTTTGAAAATTTCTTTGCCTTGTGTAGATGGTTGCTTTGGAACATTGTCTTCCTTCTTTGATGGATTTACCTCATGCTTCTTTGAGGTTCTTGCTTCATCATGCGTATCTTCTCCTTTGTATCAAGTATTTACTAAAAGGAAATGGGATTTAAGTCTGGGGACGAAGGTAGAAAGTAGATTTTTTCTTGGTCATATCTGCATGCAAAGCATAACCCTATTTTCTAGTTCGTAAGGATATTTCCCTCACAACAATGGTGATCTTTGACTTTCCAAGATCTCATCCAATATTAGTGAGCTATTCAAGAATTTGTTTGAATTTTCTACCTTCTTTCTAAGGTCAACAATTTCAGCTTCTAGCTGACAACATGACTCTTCCTTTTCATTTATTTGATTCTTCAATAGTTCCTCTATTCTTTTGGTTTCTTCAATTTGGGTCTTGAGATGGACAATAGTTTCAAAACTTTTTTTGATCTCATCATCTACCTTCACATTTTCTTTTTCATGCTTTAGTCTTGTTATTTCTTCTTCCTTTTCTTCTAGTTGAGTCTTATTGCTCTCTTTGAGCATTTCCTTTAACATCAAGATGTACCTTTGACTCCTCCTAAGAAACTTTTTAGTGTTATTCAAAATATAGTTATAGTGTGTATAAAAATGATCACTTCTATATCTATATAAACCCTATTCAATTTCCTTTTGAAGTTCTAATAGATTTTCTTCTATTCTTTCCATGGGATAACTATCATCAAACTTTACACAAACTGTTTCTAGATCATCTTCTTCACTTGAGAAAAATTCAACATCATCACATTTTGAATCAATGCAATCAAGAGTCTTTGGAGATTCTTTACGTTCATTTGAAGTATCTTCAATATCTTCCTTCTTTCCAACATCATCACATGATTCTTTTCCTTTAAAATCATCACATATGCAATCAAGAGTTAGAGATTCTTTACCTTTGATAATCTTGATGGAGTGGTATTCAACATCTTCTTTTCTTTTTTGATATGTCTCCTCTAGATTTAGCCATAGTTCCTTGGTGGAAGTGCATTGTCCCATGCTCTCTTTGATAGGGCTTGAAAGTCTGCTAAGAATGGTCTTGAGAGCCAATGCATCATTCTTCTCTCCTTCCCTTTGAGATGAAAACTTTGACTTGTTCTTCAACAGAACTCATCCACCAATGGCTACCTTCCAAATAGTTGCTCCCATTGTCTTCAAATACACTCTCATCTCTATTATCAAGGTATAATAGTTTTCCTCATCAAGGATTGGTATTTCATCATCCATTTGTGTGTCTATGGATCTCCTTCAATCTTGTTAAGGCTTGTAGTGAAGGCCCGCTCTGATACCAATTGTTGGACACACCTACCANATGAGTGTGGGGATCTTTTCCCAAAACTTCCCTCTTACACAAAAAATCCTTAGTTAACATTCAACATTTTCTCATTACTCATTTCTTTAATTTATAATTAGTTAGATGTGAATACATATCAACAAAATGTATCAACAACATATCATCAACAAATCATCTCCACAAGGAACACAAAGAACACAAGATGTATGTACAATTTTTCTTTTTATCATGGACTTCAATCCAGGGAGTTTTCAGCAACAAGTGAATAGAGTACAACTCTACAAAATCACCAGATATGTATGCAAGACTCAACTTACATTATCATCACCAACTGAGATGAGGCAACAATCCTCAATAGATATCAATCTGTCAACATAAACAAGTGCATCAACCATGCACCAACCTGTTCCAAACAACCTGTAATCAACCTATACCATGAACAAGTGCATCCAACCATGTATCAAGTATATACCAATCATGTGTCAAATAATCATCAAAAATTACTCATCAATATGTACCAACATCATCAACTATACACTTCATGTATGTGCCAACTCATCAACTGCTTGTCTCAACCATGACTAGTTTTGGATTAGTCAACAACCCCAACTTGAAATAATCGTAACTATATACCTGCAATGAATAAATATATGAAAATGATACACAATTTTCTTCAGTGTGTTTTATGAAATTCCTCCATGTGGCACTACTTGGAACCTCACATAAAAGGATTTATAGAAAAAATGGCATACCTTGCTGAATTCTGGATTATTCTAGAGAGTGACCTTCTAGAGCGTGCCCTGCACAAAATGTTCATTGAATTGATATGAAAATGTTATACAACATAAAAAATACTGTACCCTAACCAAAAAAAAAAATTCTCACTTAATTTGGATCTGTTATGAAGAAGTTATTCCGTTTTTACCCGAAACACCTATTTTTGACTAGTTTCAGGACTAGCCACAAACCCTAGTTTCCACGGAGTGTAACTCCAAAAATACAACGACCCACAAGCTGAATTTTTTACCACAAATACTTGGATATGTTTCCTCAATGTCATAGAAATTTAAAGGTCTGAATCATTATAGAAAAAAAATTACGGTGAAAATGGTGAGATGACCTGAAAAAAAACATACCTTAGAAAGCACCATCAAAAGAATTTATCCTTCCTTGGATTTCAGACTTCTTTTCTTCACCTTCCCTCAGAATTTAGGCTTAGATATCTTTGGCTACCTCAGACACATATATATATTCAATATTCTCAAGTGTGATTAAAATGAGAAAGCCTTGCCTCTTATTTATACTCTCCAAGTAGCTTCCTTAAAAACATCTTCTAGGTCACTTGACCCCACTTTCCTTATTTTAGGGTTAACCCACTTCTAATTTATCCATTAATTTTATTATTGAAATAATTTATTTTTTATTCACTTTGAATTATAATACACTCATTACTTCACTTTATTATTTTCCTTTTAAAATCTCTTAAACCACTTTGACTACTTTGAGCTTTTGGGGCTTGTAGATGACATATGAGGGTCCTCCAACTTTGTAAGGCCATAACTCTCAAACCGTGAGGAGTTATGTGATGTTCCACATACCACCAGAAATGTAATGAAATATACTATCCATATATAATAGTATTATATGAAAATATATCATAACTCATACTTTTATCCATCAAACAAACTTGGGTCCATTACCCAAACCCGGGGTATCCAACTTCTCATGGCCATAACTCTCTAACCGTGAGGAGTTATGTGACATTCCACATACCACTGGAAATGGAATGAAAATAAATATCCATATAGGATAGTTTCACCAAAAATTTACTTGATCTTCATCTCATTATTCCACATACAAGCATGGTTCCTCCATCCATTCTTCTGGGATAACTCAATCCGTAAAGCGTCTTCTCATGAGGGATTTCACCATAAGGGGACCACTTTGGAGTTCATACATTTGTGCACCTTATCAATCATGATAATACAATAATGAGAGCACAGGTCCTCCATCCTTATAGGACAACTCAATCCGCAAAGTGTCTTCCCATGAGGGTTTTCACCATAAGGGGACCACTTTGGAGTTCATCCATTTGTGCACCTTATCAATCATGATAAGACAATAATGAGTCATATATACATTTTTCCAACAATGCATCATATACCAATGAAACCACATTGATCCATATTCATCATGTATCAATGACAAATCATTGATCCATCTTCATCATATCAATGACAACTCATTGGTCCATCTTCATCTATGTATTCTCATCAAGGACAATGCATATTATATTACATCAATCATCAATCAATAAATCCTTTGACATCAATCAATCACTTTAAATCAATCAATGGCATCAATCAATCAAACCATTGGCATCAATGACAACATGATCCAACACTGGTCACTCACAGGCGACTTAACAAATAGCTCAGAATGAGGTTTTTGAGTTATATCATGGTCATATATTGTTGTGTGGTTATGGGAATTATTACACTATGAAATTCTCTCAGTTGTACACCGTGTATAATATGGATGGCTTGTTTTGTATGCCCAGTAATACCCCCTGATTTCTAAGTGCGTTTGTCTTTTTGCAAATTGATCATTGTAGATGACAGTTGTGTGGGATGTTTGGCTCGATTTTAGGTCACGTTGAGATACTTGTTTTACAATGGCAATGGTTACATCGTTTCATAAATTTTCTCCTGTGTATCCTGTGTCTAAATGATGACTGTTGGTTATAGACAATTGCCTTTTTAGGCATGGCATGTGAGATCTTGATTATTTTGATCTTTCCACTTCATATATATGTATGGAAACAAATATCATTACAGATCTTGATTGGATCTATTAACAGAAGTAGAGACTTCGTTATTATTTTTTGGAAACACTACTTTCAAATATAGACGTGGATTGGGGAAATGTATGGCAATGGTGGATGTTAATGGTTACAGATTGAGTGTTGTTGTTGACTGTTATAACATATAGAATGTACGAATAAAGGGAACATAACCTCTTACAAATTTTGTGAAGTACTTATGTTTTGTAACGACGTTGTGTTGGATATTAATGGACAGTGAAATTAAACAAATACAAAGGAATTATTACTCAGTCATCTGATTGTTGGTAAATGAATATTTTTTTTACTGCAAGATATGTTATGGATTGCTTGATTAATATTAGGAACAATAAACGTTTGTTTTCCCCCTCATTATCTCATTTTCTGCTCATTATAAACCCCTCACATATCCCATATTCATTTTGTTCACCCCCTATTCTGATATTGATCACAACTAAGGAAAATTTTGTGTTAGATTGGATAGAAGTGGTAGAATTCTGTGTGGACTGTAGTGAGGTTTATTGGTTTTCTTACAGTTGATTTTTTTTATCATTGAGTGGTGACCATATCTCTCCCCTTTCTTTATATCATATTTTCACTAATTACAAACCCCTCATGTATCCCTGAACATTTTTTCCACCCCCCTGCTCATTGATTAACATTAGAACAATTTGTATGGATTAGATTGCATGAGCCTGATACATTATGAGTCAAATCTATTTCATATTTTTAAGGAGTTGTCATGCATGGTTATTTAAAATACTATTTTCTAATTGCTAACATATGCAGGATGATTTTTCTCAGTCGGGGAAGCCATGGTCGAGGAAATAGAGGTAGAGGTAATTGGAACCGAGGCCCAAGGAGGCCTAGGTTCTCAATACATTTTGATGTTAATTCTGAAGATCTTGGCCAATTGTTCCATGTTGGGTTCTTTAATTGGATTGCACAGGGAATAGTCCAACCAAGGCCTGAAAGGCCTCCCTTCCAATCCCCTCAAGCCACCGATATACATGTGCCTCCTCATGTCTCTCTACAGCTTGAAGTCCCGAAAAATGATGGGTGGCAGGATATTGTTCACCCGGTAGTTTCCCAACACCATATCTGGCCAAACTTAACCTTGCCTTCTCCCCCACCTTTGAACCCCATTTCCCAAGCTTCCCCTAACCACTCATCAGTGCAATCCTCCCATGCCATCAAGAGATTGAAGACTAAATCTCGCCATGCATTTGATAAAGGAAAAGTTGTTGTTGCCCCTTCCTCACCCTCCGATGACTCTGACAAATCCGTGTCTTCATAGATGAATTTGAGGGATGATTGTTCCCATGTGATAAATGAGATAAAGCCTAAAGGATCTGCCCAACTCAAGGAAATTTCAGGGAAATCAAGAGGTGACAACAACAACCGAGGAAGGGTTTGCTTCACAGACTGGAAAATATGGTTTTTAGATTTTATGTTATTTATTGTTTTATGACAGTGGACTCCATGGATTTTGGACAACATGTTTTATTTTGTATATATGAGTATTATTTTGAAATATTTTCAAGTTTGAAGGGAGGCACAAGGGGTGTGTTTGCTTAACAAATGGATTATGTTATGATGTGATGATTGTTATCACTAAAGGAGTCACAAGGGGGTCCCACCTATTATTTATTATTTAATTATGACCCTATTATGATTATTATCCCCCCCCCCTCCTCCTTAACTATAGTTAGTTAAAGACTTATGTTAGTTTAACTACTCTAACCAATTCTAAATTGTTAAAATATGAACTAAGGGGAGGAACAAGAGGAAGACAGAAGCACAAAGCATGCTAAGGTTTTCTCTTTGAGTTTATGTTGAGATAGTTCAGTTTTCATTCATTCATATATTCATCAGAGCCTAATTCTCTTTTGTGATAGCAAGGTATTATTGTAGACAACAATACTTAGGGCTGAATCAAATCATTCAAACAATTGTTCTTCAGAGGTGTTGATCTATCTTTGATAGTCTGTGTAGACTTGTTTGTTTATGAATTAAATTTCATGATAGATAAAAGCTATTGTGCAGAGTCGAGTGGGCAACAATCTGTGGCAAGATGATCCATCTTTTAGATTTAAGTTTTTTTTTTTTGTCAGAGGTCCTTTTGTATGTTCCATCGGGGATTTCTAAGTTTGACTTTGGTCCAAGATTTATGTGTGAAGTTTTGTAAAGACAATGGCTCTTTGGTGAATTGGAATGAAATAAAGGATTTCTTTATGTCTCATATATCTTGAGTATCATCTTGGTGTCTTTACTTTTGTTCTTACATTTATTTAAACAACTGATATGTTCAGAAAAATACATATAAAGTGAATTTCTAGCAAGCTTATGTTGATAAAAGACTAGCCTAAGCACTTGTAATTAATACTTGTGAGTTAGGATATATATTTTTGTTGGCTATAAACATAGGGTGATATTCCTGTCTACTTTACTTTAGACAAGTAAAGTCTGAAAATGCTTGAGTAAGATCAATTCACATATTTTCCACAACAAGGACCTTGACCATTAATCCTAGGGGATGTTTTGGAAGAAATTATAGGAGGGAAAAGAATGTTACTTAGGGTTGAAATGGAGTTGAACCATAACATAGAAGGAATATTCCATTTGCTACTCCAGTCTAGTGAGGGAGTGTCAAATTAACACAAGTCGTATATCATAGGCACTATGAGGAAGGATATAGTTAAGATAGAGGTGAAAAGAAGTGTTGGAGAAGAGGATGCAGGCATTGAGGCTAAGGTAAGTGGAAAAGGGAATAAATTCATTAGTGTGGGAAAATCCAAGATGAAGCTATTTTTTGGCGAAGACATGACAATGGAGTATATAGTGGGTTTGTGATTCAAAATGATGACAAGTATATTCTCTAGGACATACATCTCTAAGACGAATATTGGATAGTGGATAGTGCATTTTTGGAAAACCTATTTTAGAGTACTCTCATGGATTCAATACATTTGTGAAGGGGTATTTGGATTTTCACTTGAAAGTGGAAGGGAACCTAGATATTGTATTGAATTCGAAGAGGTATTGTGGAGCTTTATATCTATATACTAAGAAATGGACACCAAACTTTCATCTACACGATAAATAGATCTCAAAGCATCCAATTTGGGTCAAAATACCAAGCCTGTAATTAGATATTTGGTCTATTGAGGTATTTAGGGAAATAAATGATAGTCTAGGTTACTTTATAGACATGGATGAACACTTTGATATGGAAAAATCTTAGATAATATGTAGATATTATTTGATCTTTTCCTCAATGAAGGTTTGGCTTAGGAAATGGAGATCAAAGTTAGGAGGCATGTTACACCCAAATCTTGGACTATGTAAGAATATCTTTAAGTCGTTCATGCTGTCACATCCATGGTCATTTGGTTGTGAAATGTAAATTTCCATTTATGGAAATTAGAGAACAAAGAGAAATGGATGTGGGTGTTGAGGTTGGATATATAATTTTTGCAAAGAAATAAGAATAATAATGAGGAGGTGAGGAAAAAAAATTGATAAGGATCCTATGGAGGAACTAGATGGGATAATCGGAGACCAGGCCCAAAACAAAACAAGGCTAGAATCAACAATGGAAATAGATGAAGATGTTTCAAGGACCATGCATAGGAAACTAACACTATATTCAAGGCATCAGAATCTATAGGAATATGTTCATAATGGATTTGAAATTTTCTTGCATCCGTAATACCTATTAAAATGGTTCATATTATTGATCCCCAAATTGCACACATGGGAACCACCTAAAAATTCACTCTTTTGTTTTCTCATATAGTATTCACATGCCCCTATAATGCATACTTCAAGTGTCAAGATCACATGTGTTATTTATTTAGTTGGTTTTCAGTAGTTTAATATTGAATTCATGAGTCAATGGTGTAACATATATATAAGAAAATTGTGTGTATTCCTGTAGGAATAAGTGGGAAATCTATTGAATTAGTGGATCAATTTTTAGCAAGGAATGAATTGTAGTACAATCAAATTTGCATGTTGTTCCAAAGATTTCCTAATTGGTAAGTCTAGGGACCCTTCTATTTATCAAGATTTTTTAAATATTTCTCTTGTGATTTTACTTCTAGATTTGGGGCTAGGGTTTGAAATTTGTAGAGAATCATTTGAGGAAAAGGAAAAAAAGGAAAATCAATTTTACAAGGGTTTGAAAATCCTATTGGGGAGATTTGGGTTAAGGGAATGTATTATATGGCTCTATATGAGAATTGGAATATTGGTTTGAGGGAGGAATGTTCTAATAAAGATAAATCCCTAGGTGTGGTGACTAATGAGGTTCACTTTTCCTAAGATCCTTGTAGACACCCTCTTAGATATACTAAAGTGTTTTTTTATAGAGTATGGAGGAGTGGAAGGAGGTATATAAAATGATCTTGGGCTTGATCTTGTTTAATATTTAAAGGGTAGAAAATCTCTTATTTCCAAAGTATGAAACCAAGCTCTTAGAAAAGTGATAGAGGGAAGACAAAAGACCTTAGAATGAGACCTTAAAACAAGGAATTCCCTAAATAAGTTGACCTCGTGATCATTTTGTCCCTTCATATAAGAGGGATGGGAAAACCCTAAAAAAGGTAACCCTAGGTAGGTTGATGGACCTCTATAATCCTGACATCATCCTTACTTAAGAGGAAAAGGAGGATGTAAATAAATTATTTCTATGTTTTCTAAATCATGGTGTGATTGGGACTCTTTGGTTGTATAATATGTGGGGTATATGGGGGGATTATTAATTGGATGGTGAAGAGAGTTAATCAAATTGATTAATTCTGTCATTTTGGCCTTAGGGATTAGAATAAAATATTTTCTTGAAGGGGTTTTATGTAGAAAATGTATATGGACCATAAGAAGAAAGGATAGCCTTTGGGAGGAAATATTGAATATAAAATTATTAAAATATGGGAATTCGATATTATGAGGAGATCTCAATCTTAGAACTAAATGTGTAGAGATATGGTGAAATTTAACCAAGGAAGACCCTCAATTAGAATTCTTATTGCATAGATTTGATGAAGTTGGCCTTATTCATGTGGATCCCATTAATATGTCTCAAACTTGGATAAACCAAAGGATTGGAGGGGAAATTATAGCTTAAATTTTAGACAAATTTCTAGTGTCTAAAGTAGTGATGCAATCCAAAATGATAAGAACTTGGATTGAAGTGGGAGGGAATTATAATCATTTTCCAATTCTTGCCACAAATTGAGAGGGATGATAGAAATCCCTCTAGTCCTTTCAAATTTAACCAAAGATGGGTTGGAGATGAGGGGTTCATAAAACTAGTGCATGTTGAATGGGTGAACTATGATGTCAATTCAATGGAGTCTACAAGTATTAAATTTGTAACAAAATTAGAAAGAGTCAAAGGGGTTGTGTCAAATTGGCAGATGCCAAGAGAAGACTTGATTCACAAGAGCTACTTGTAGTGGAGAGTAGGATAGTATAATTCTATGCTAAATATTATGACGAACTATCTGATTCCACCACTAAAGATAGATTGAAGACTCTAGAACAATTCAAGAGGAAACTCTTGGAGGATAAAGAGGATCAATGGAGGCTTAAAAAAAGGGAATTGTGGCTAGCTAGTGGTGATGAAAATACAAGATATATTCATAATTT
>ML799400.1:291767-321512 GCA_009831015.1 Picea engelmannii
TGTGGGAGACTAAGGGCTCTAAGGAATAAGGCCCCTGCCTTATTGCGCGCCCCTTAGAATCATCGTGAGCGACTGTCGCAGTCTGCCCTCACGGCATCGTGGCTCCTCTCGAACTAGGTAATCGTTAACCTACAGTTCGAGCCACGGCGGGAGTTCTAGTAGGCTGTGGCAGGGCTGCTGTCCACACCTCTCCCTAAATTTCTCTGGAACTTGTGTGTGGCCCCTTTACTCCATATGTGAGTCCGGTCGGCAAGCTATCGTCAGCCTGCATCATCAACCATCATGTCAGATCATGTCAACAAGCACATCATAAATCAATAGCATATCATCAAATCAAAACAATATCACTGTAATGAAACAACTCAAATACCCCACTCCCTGACTCATTCCGGAGTCCAAGGGAGTTCTACCGATGCCTCTGCATCCTCAAGGTCCGAAACCCTGCACACTCAAAGAAACCGAATCAGCAGCACCTGTCTACATCAACATAGTAGAAACATCTGTCATATAACATAACGCATCATAATGAAGGAAAAGTTTTATCATCATAAAATCCAAATCACTTGCGGGCAAGTGTCCTCAAAGAATAAGTTTGGTAAGTGCGCCAGAGCGGGATGCTACAGATTCCACCACTAAAGATAGATTGAAGACTCTAGAACAATTCAAGAGGAAACTCTTGGAGGATAAAGAGGATCAATGGAGGCTTAAAAAAAGGGAATTGTGGCTAGCTAGTGGTGATGAAAATACAAGATATATTCATAATTTTTCCAAACATGGGAAAAAAGTAAAGACTAAATGGGAAATGAAAAAGAATAATGGAAGTAAAGAAATGGATTTTTAAAGGTTTCTACAAAGAAAATGATAGATTTAGCATAAAAGATATTGTGAAAATTACCTCTATCTTTCCAAGTTTTGTAGGAGAAGAGGAAAATGAAATTTTGATGGAGGAGTTATCTAAATAAGAATCGAAGGCTATATTGGTTTCTCTCTAGAAATATAAGAGAACTAGTCTCGATGGATGGACTATGGAGTTCTTGTTGGTAACTGGAAAAGTAATAAAGAAACATGCACATGTATCAGACCACCTGTAGTAGCTTCTAGTAACTCGCCTATTCTTCACTTCTGGTAGCTCATTGATTTACACTTTTGGTGGCTAGAGAGATACTTGATGATCTTGTAGAATGAACAAGGACTCTAAACCCCAAATATAATTAGATAAGGTGAATCACATCCCAAAATGTATTATAAATCATTGGGAAACATGCTTAAACATGAGTAATTACCTTGTTTAACTTAGTGCTACTCAAACCATGAAAATGAAAAAATGGGATAGGATAGGAAAAATGAAACTGTATGATATGTAAGAAATGGGTCAAAGTTGAGACCAAACATCTCCCCCACACCCATAATTTTTCATGTCCTCGTGCACTAAACACTCTATATCCTCATGCACTAAACACTCTATATCCTCGACCAACAGATTAAGTCTCATTGTATGTTCCTTCTATTCCCTCTACTTATGTTGGAAGAGTTTTATTTTCAGTCTTCTATAACGATTTGACAATCATCCCAATTTCATGTACCACTGCTTACCCCTCATCTATAAGAAATTATTCATGGATACTACACGATCTCTAGATTTCCTTAACCTGTCGTTTGCCTCCTTGAGAAACTAATTTTATTGCTTGATATGCTTGTCCAATACCTCATATGCTTTAATATGTCTCTTGAGCTTCTTTACCCTTTCATTTTTATTTTTCTTCTACTGAGAGGCTTCAGAAATATTTGTCAATGTTGCTTACTTAGTTTTTCCAGGCTCTTTTGGATCCTCCTCATCAAATTCTGAGTGTGGAATATTAAGGAATTTATTTATTACCTACTCACTATATTTTGGCTTTGTCTCATCTACAGGAACATAGGTAAGTATTTCTGGTGAAATTTTTTCTTAAGGGAAAAAGGTAAGCACCTATGAATATGTTTCTTTTATAGGGCAGAGTTCTTCTTGGTCAAGGACTATGTCCGAACCATTTTGGATACACACCTGATAATGACCACCTAGTCTTTTTCTTCTATCCCTTGTTTAGGTTCCTGAAATATTTTCCTTTCTCTTTTGTGAATAACCTTGGTGGAGGCTACTTCTAGTAATTCTACATCCGATGCCTTAGGGTCTTTAACCTTCTTCATTGTAGCCTCCCCTTTCTTGTTTGGGGCGGCCTTCATTCCTATGGAAGACTTTATCTTGGTATGGATGGTCCTTTTTGCATAGGGGGGTCTCTAACCTCGATGGAAGTTTTCTTCTTTTTCTTTGTAGCTAGGGTTTTGCTGGCCTATGTGGAGAGATTATTCTCCTCCTTCAAAACAAGGATTATTCTAGTCTCTTTGGAGGGTTTCTTTTCTACATGGACCTTCTTTTTCTCAATAGGGGGATTATTCGACCTCCACCTGAGAGTGTCCTTCTGTTCCAATAGTCTATTCTTTCTAAGAGGGTTCTCCCTCTATATCAATATTATTTTGTTTAATGGGAGTAGGTTGTCCCTTATTCAATGAATCCTTTTTCTAGTGAGTTGATAGAGATCACAAGGGGTTTTCCTTGAACCCTCCCTGATGGGTATTCTATATGCACTAAATCCCTCAATTAAATTTTCAACCTGGGATAAGTAAACTTAGAGTTGTGGAACTATATGAGCCAAGGAAGAAAAGATAATGGAAGTATTTTCTATCTAAGGGGATGGCCTATCTGAGGATTAATCTACTTAAGAAATGACTCTTTCATTTTTATCAATTAGCAAATCATGTTAATGATCTTGAAATATTTACCCTAAGCAACTTCAACAATGGATCGATGGATTATTTCTAGAGAATCAAATCATAACCTACTTTAAACAAGTTAATCTATTCAACCTAATGAACAACATCAAGTAAATCACTTTTGATCTTTTATCTTTAAGAAAATAAGAAAACAAACAACTAACCTATCAAAACTATTTCAACAAGTAAAGTTTATTCTTAAAACAAAAATCATAATCATTTCTATTTTGAAAAGGAAAAATCTTAACCTACATAATCAAAAAGCATCATGACTGTATTTAGATTCTAATTAATCAAAACTATTCTTAATTTGCAATAACAAGAAAAGATAATTCAAAGACGATGATTATGTCTTCAATGCCTAATAACATCACGATGACATCTAACTATTAATGATAGCTCAAGAGGGATTAACTCAATGCTGACTTCTATAGAGAAATGGAATGTGTGAATCAAGAAATATAACAAAAGCTTTGCCATCATAGAAGCAACATTAAATATCCTGAAAATCCATGTGACCTCTAAATTTCATGCATCAATCATCAATCATCAATGATTAATAACACTCTCATACGAACTTAAACACATTCTTATGCTAACTCAAGAAAATTTACAAACTTATAAACTTATGACTAAGAATCTTTTTTCAAATCCAATCTTCTAATTAAAATTACAATTCAAATCTATAACTGAAATTTTATAAATTAAACTCGGCTAATCTTATCATTAAAACTCGGATTTCAAACTATAATGCTTTTACAAACATAATCCCAAAATCTATTTCTATCCTAGAATATTAAAACAAGATTAATAAACCAAAAAGATTCATGAAAACATAATTGAACTGAGAATTAAATCTAGCTTGATTACAACTAATTAAACTTGCAATTATTTATCCATCGAAGCTTGCAAAATAAACTCTATCTACACTAATCTTATGTTTTAAATACTACTCTGTTTTAATTTGCAGAAACCAATTTAAAACTTTAGTACATCATTTAAGTTAGTATCCTGCAAGCCAATTGTTAGGAAATAAGAGACATAACATAACAAATAACCAGCTCCTATAAGCAATCTGCAAAAGAGGAATTAGACAATTAAATTACAAACAACATGCACAATATTTAAAACTACAAAATACATACAACAAATAAAACAAAGTAAAATTATAACTAAGCAAATGAAACACATGATATATCTATCTATACAGTCACCCAAACCACTAGCGGGACCCCTAATAGGTCATGGCTACTCTTCAACAATGAAACACGGGCTCAAATCAACATGATAATGTCATTAATTAAAAAACGCAATCTTGAACACAAGTTTGCATAAGATGTCTGAATTACACAATGAAAACGTCTTATTAAAATTTTGTCTATGGTCTTGCCACTGCTAGTGGTATTTATAGATGAATTATAGTTCGAGAGGTCAACCATTAGAAGGGTCGACCTCCTCTAAAAATGCCAATTCCATTAAATGCAATCTAACAACTTTGGCTTCTAGAAAATCCGTGAGCCACTCAACGATTAGCATAACCACCTAATATGAGATATCATGAGCTATGTAGCTAGAGGCCATGAGGGGGCACAAAACCCAAGTCATTTATTCACCCATCACAGGCCACCAATGTACCAACCGCCAACTCACCTGCGCTCAGAGTGTTGGATCACATGTCGGATGGAGTGTCGGATGGAGTACCAGATGGGGTGTTGGATGAAGTGTCAGACGAGGTACCTGATGGAGGATCAGATTGCGAATTATCCTTGTTACACACAAATCATCCATTAGATCCTTATAAGCATCAAACCGAACTAAATTTAGCTCAAAATCATCATAAAACATTGATTACACATACTTGGTATAAATCTATGATGAATTGATATAAAATCCTTTGAAAACTCCTTGAAAATGGTCAATAGCATATATAATATTGGTGAAAAAAGGATTCAACCATTGCAACAAAAAAATCAAAATACGAGCCCAAGATTACCCCCACGCCTAAGGATTTGAAGGTCCCACTGTAAAAAAAAATGAATCACCCAACATGACTAGACTTGCTAAGGAGGGGGTGGATTAGATTTATAAGCTTCTCCTTCTTGTCCTGAAGACTTTGTCTTCTTCCTCTTATGATGTTTCAATTGTGCCTTGAGGCTACAATTGTCATTGGTCATTTGATCAACCAATCGTTGGAGGGAATTCACTTTTTCTTGTAATACCACATTGTCATGGTGGAGATGCCTATCCATAGTCTTTCTCTCTTCCAACTAATGCAACAACTGAACATTTTCTTGTTGTAATTTTTCAATAACTAGAGTATGATCAGATGTCTCAGAGGAGGGCTTGGACCCCTTGATGGATGTAGAGGGTCTATCATCTTTGGAAGATGATGTAGGCATCTGCAAGGTAGGAGTAACAGAGTGCTTGTGAGAGGGCATATGTTAAGATTTTACTGTTCTATCGGGCTCCAACTCTTCTGCAGAAACTTCCCCGAGCCTTTTATGGGGGCTTTCATGATCAGAGGATACTTGGATAGGATTTGAATTTCTTGGGGGTTTTACATTAGGCTTTCCACTTTCACTTCGGGTACTTTTTCAAAAAGATCCCCCTTTGAACTGATTGGCTCCTCTTCTATTCATAGGGACTAGAGGGAAATATTTTTGAATTGCCTCTTGTAACATTTTGGTTTGAGGATCAATAGGTGTTGAGGTCATCAGAGAATTATCAATAGGATTTTTATTTTTCTTGCCCGATGAGGCTATAGGGGAATCAACAATTTTCTTGGTCTTTTGTTCAGACAGAGAGATAGTTTGAGTGGGAGGGTTTGGAGTCTTTGGATAATGAGGCTTGGATAGAGTAATAGTCCCTAAATCAAGTGATTTCTTGCTGGTCTTGACTGTGAGATGGGGGTATGAAAATTTATAGAGGAATTCATCCCATGTCTTCCCCTATTTTGTCAACTCGGTTATGAAAAGAAATTTGATGAGGTTGTGGTGGAATAGACTATTATGAGGATTAACCACATTCTTTTGTACTTGGGAATACATTTTCTCAATAATTTTCAAGAAGTATAAAGGAAAATTCAAAGGCTTATTAAATTGGAAATGAGCTAATAGACAGAATTGACAAGCTTTGAAAACATAGTATCTACCTTTCACAAGTGATAATTCTGGTAATGACGATCAAGAGGTTAATCAAATCATCTTTAATCCATTCTTTGGAGTACCCATTAGCTCCAAAAACATTATGAAACTCAGGCTTAAAAACTATGGTGTAGCTTGGTCGTGGCAATTGGTGATGCTTGAACCAGCGATCTCCAACCCGTGGTAGTTTCGTGGCTGAGGAAATTGACTCCTTAGAGACCAAGAAGGCCAGATACCCTACGCACGCGATCCTCCCATCACACCCAAGAGATAATTTCAATGAAAATCCATCATCATGGCCCTACAGACAGGCCAAGAATGATCCCCATATTACATGAAGGAAGATCTCCTTACACTGCGAATACGGTAATGGCTAGGATCTCAACATAGGAGGAAGGATCGTATCATTTGGGCATGGTTACAATGTAGAGGATGAGTAGAGGGGAAGAATTTGGATGAGGATTAGAATTGGGCAGAGGATGAGCGTGACACAACAAACATGCATGAGTGAAATGGCAATTGGAGCTAACCCTCCAATTTTTAATGCGCTCAAGGTGGAAACGATTGAATTCGTGAGTGAATTCATCGCACACGATTTCCATGTGTGACTATGACTGCGTCGATTTTGAATTTAAAAGGTTTTCCTTTGGGGGAAATTGTAATCATGAGAGAATTAGATCAATGTCCAAGTCTTTGACTTGGACATTTGATCATAAAAATGCATTAGAATTTATATAGTTTAATTATCAAATGCCATTTAATCCATCTCATATTACTAATGAATAGGGAGATCAATTCAAATGATCTATGTTTACTTGCAATCCTAGTCACTTACAGTGTGTGTGCACGTCATTTGATCCTTCATATGGCGCGTCATCCAGTCGTCCACATGGAACCCCATATGGTCTTCCAAATGGAACTCCATATGGTACTCCTCTGCAAAATGGAATTTGCTCATATTGTAATGGATGTTTACCCATAGCACTCAGCTTGGGCACTTATGATAGTCATGGTGAACAAGAGCATAGACAAGATAAGAGTGTTCAACTGTTATTTCATTTTCATCATGCTTGCATATTATAAACAATTTGGTCCTCTATCTCAAGGCATGTAACACAAATCTGTAGTGAATTTTTTTGTAAAAAAAAAACAATTAAGCGGCATGTCGAAGAAATGTACAATAGGCTTATAACACACAGTGAATTTAGAATTTCAATAAAAAATAATTGTTGATATAATATCCCATATTATGAAAATAATATACAAATTTTTTACAAAGATTCTACTTCTTCTTCTCATGGATTATAGATAGGCAATTTTGTCATTTGTCAACTCATGAAACCCCTTGTATTGTGACACCCCACAATAAAAAATATAGGGAACCAATCAATTCTCCCAATAGCCTAAGATTTATAGCTTGTTAAGTTTAGAGATAAATTTCACATATTGGTTTGACGAGACGGTTAGAATATGGCCCCACCTATAGGATAAAACATCCTACATATAGTTAAGAAGAGGTAGGCAAGAGAGTCTTAAGATAGTCTTAAAGTTAGTTCCCAATGTCATATTTATGGAGTTCATTAACCTTATCTTAACCATATATACTTATTGTCGATTTCTTCTAAAATTAATTTCGTACATTAGGACCTATTTAAGATTTAGGAATTTCTTAATTTTTGTCAGATTATCATCCTCGCTAGGTAGAATGCCCCACTGCTAGAAAGCCTGTTTAGTACTCTGGTGGGTTTACCTAGTCATACCATAGGCCGATACTCGCTTCCAGCAATCCTGTTCAATATCCCAATGGGTTAGCCTCTTACACCCTCAAATATTGGGCCACCATCTTTTAATATTTTAATATAAATATTGCTTTGTGCAAGAAGATGGGGAGACAACTCTGATTTTTTTTTCTTTTCTTTTTTTCTTCTTTTTTTTAGATTGGGATGGTATTTAGGTTAGAGGATGACTCTCCTTTATGTATTCCTTAGAGATTTTCCTAATGTAAGGGGTACTTAAGAGGATGTATCTAATCTAAATATATGATATAATCAAGCATTTTTAGTGTGTAGTGGATGGTACCATTAGGAAAGAACATAAAGGTATCTTTAGGCTCAACTCACTTTCTTCTTTTCTTTTTTTTAAGTTATTGTGATGTTTCCATGGCTAACCACTAATCATACCTCATTTTTACTCTTTAATAAATATACTTTACTCACTTACTCAGGGTTGTTGGGGAAACTATACGAGTAACCTTTAAGTTTGATAGTCAAGGTATCACTTCCTTATATCCTCTACTAGTGGAGGTTTAAGAACAACTGCCATTAAAGATGCCTTGAGAAAAAATAGATGGAAATATTTGCAAAAATGTGGCTAATTACCACAATTCATTATTCAATTGATGCTTAGAAGACAACAATGTTTAAATATAGCAATATTTTTGAAGGAAAATACTTCCCTTTATGTCTCCATGAAATTGTCTACTCCTGGTGAAATAAATACCTATAGAAATATCTAGAATTGTCTATCAACATACTTCAAATTATTTAAATATGTACAATCGAAAAATTCAGAAAAAAATGTCAAGAACAAGGGGACTTGAGTCGGTGATAAAGTTTGAGTCAGTGTCCATTTACTATGAAGGAGACTTGTCCATCGTCAATTTTTTTGATCTTAACAACCTCATTATCATACACGGTGACTACCTCACAAGGACCCAACCACCAAGTGGTAAGTTTTCCTTTGAAAGTTTTAAATCAAGAGTCAAACAACAAAGCCCAATCATCAGGTTGGAAGTGTTTCTTCTCAATAAACGTTTCATGCCACTTGCTCCTCTGGTTTTGAACTAATATTGTTCATTGGATAACATCTTGCCTAATCTCATCCAACTCATTTAATTGCAGGGCTCATTGTTTCTGAGCCTCGTCTAAGTTTAATCCCAATTCTGCGGCAATACAGAAAGTCCTTACTTGGAATTCTATTGGTAGAAGTACTTATTTTCCATACACTATCTCATAAGGGGTATGCCCAATGGTGCTCCTCTTGGTGGTATGATATGACCAAAAATCTTTTGGAATCCTATCAGCCCAATATTGATGGTGTAATTGAACAGTCTTAGTCAATATAGCTTCCAGAACTTTGTTTGTGGACTCTACCTGACCATTAGCTTGTGGGTGATATGGAGAAGACTTGCAGTGCTTGATCCCATATTTCTATGTTAACTCTCTCATCAGCTTGGAAGTGAATTAAGTGCCTTGGTCTGTAACAATTTCACGAGGAACACCAAAGTGGGTAAATATGCCTTCATAAATGAATTTGACAACTGAATTTTTGGTAGCCCTAAATAGGGCTTTTGCTTCTACCCACTTGGTGACATAATTTGTACAAACCAAAATATAATTTTTCTTATGAGACATGGGTGAAATTGGTCCTACAAAGTAAAGGGCCTATTTCTCGAAAGGTTCTATCATAACTTGGGCATGCAAGGGAATTTCGTCCGATGACGTGGGTCTTCCTATCCTTTGAAAACTATTGCAACTCTTCACATACTTGGCAGCATCCTTAAAAATGCTAGGCCAATAGTAGCCTGAATGTAACACCTTATATGATGTACGTTTGTCGAAAAAATGGCCACCACATGGTCCATCATGACAACTTCGTAGGATTTATGGTATCTTATCTTCTCGGACACATCTACGAATAATAAAATCTGGACTAGTATGAAAACGTTCATGGCCAACCGAAGAGTAGTTATAACTTTTCGTGATAATTCTACGCTTTTCATGAGGTGAAAAATGATATGGTAACTTCCTAGTAGCCAAATAATTTTCCATATCTGCAAACCATGGGGTATTTACAAAGAGGGAAAAAAGGTGCTCATCTGGGAAACTATCATCAACGGGAATATCATCATCCTCATGTTTTATGCGTGAAATAAAATCAGCTACAAAATTCTCCTTTTCTAGTCACTCGACCATTGGTAATGGGTTTATTCATAAGAAATCTAATGATAGAGTGATTTGCATGTACAAATACTTCGTAACTTGTGATGTAGTGGTGAAACTTATTGATAACATGGACCACTGCCAAGAATTCCTTTTTGGTAATTGTATAGTTTAACTCGCCAGGGGACACGTTCTTGCTCACAAAATAAATGGCATAGGATTGATGGTCTTCTTTCTTCCCTAATACTCCTCCTATTTCAGTATCAGAGGCATTAGTGGACATGTGAAATGGAAGAGCCCAA
This sequence comes from Picea engelmannii, assembly GCA_009831015.1. Taxonomy (NCBI): domain Eukaryota; kingdom Viridiplantae; phylum Streptophyta; class Pinopsida; order Pinales; family Pinaceae; genus Picea; species Picea engelmannii. The sequence goes on from ML799400.1 coordinate 301,962, forward strand.
TTGGGCCCCCTAAGAACTGGTGCCACATATATCTTAGCTTTCAGAGTTTCAAAGGCAGTTTGACACTGCTCAGTCCAAATAAAATCAACATCTTTTATTAACAATCCAAACATGGGTGCAACAATCTTTGTGAAATTTTCAATAAATCGTCGGTATTGTCCAGCATGTCCAAGAAATATTCTCACCTCTTTTTGAGTCTTGGGGGGTGGAAGTCTGAAGATTACCTCAATCTTGGCAGGATCGAATTTAATCCCTTCAAATGAAACATGATGTCCTAAGATCACTCCTTCAGTCAACAACATTTTACATTTTTCATGACTCAAGTATAGGTTCATTTCTTGACATCTGATAAGGAATTTTTCTAAATTATCTAGGGCTTCCTGGTAATTATTTCCATATACTGTAAATTCGTCCATGTATACCTCCACACAATCATGAATAAGATCAACAAATATCCATAGTACTTCTCGTTGAAATGTGGCAGGGGAATTACACAACCCAAATGGTAAGAACCTATAGGCATAGGTTCCCCAAGGACAAGTGAAGGTAGTCTTGTCCTGATCCTTGGGTGCTATGAGAATTTGATTGTACCTACTATATCCATCTAAAAAGGAGAGTATTTATTTCCTGACAGGGTATCCAAAACTTTGTCGATGAAAGGAAGAGGAAAATAATCCTTCAGAGTGGCCTTATTGAGCTCCCAAAAATCAACACAAATTCTCCATTTCCTGGTTACTTTCTCTGGAACCACTACAAGTGGTGATACCCATTTACTGTCGGAGATGAGATAAATAAATCCGACATTCAATAAATTTTGTATCTCCTCTTTTACTATATCCTTGAGTGTCGGGTTCATCCTTCTCTGGGGTTTCCTAACAAGTGTTACTTTCCCCTGGGTATATATGTGATGAATGCACATGTCAAGGTGTATACCCTTCATGTCAGTGTATTCCCAGGCGAATGCCCCTGATTGGTTTTTAAGGACATTTACTAACTACATTTGTTGGTCTGCATTTAGTCTGGAATTTATATGTAGAAATTTACCTGGACTAATATCGTAGAGCATGGTATAATATGTGGAAGACTCATCTATCTAAAATATAAAATATGTTGAAGACAAAATCGATGGGCCCAACTGTTCCTTTAATTCTTCCCCAAACATGTACTCAAATTGGGGAAAATATTGTGGAAAATCAACACAAGTGATAGTAGAAATAAACTGGTTTAGCACATTTTCCATTGTTTGCTCCTGAAGTGCGCAGGAATGATCACTTGGCAACATAGGTTCTTCCCATTCCTCATTCTTGTATGGACATTCAATCCACCATATATTTTCCATGATAGGTTGAACTGGTGGATATATGGTGAGATTCTGTATAGAGAGTCCATTTGAGATGGTCATTTCTCCTTCTCTACAACCAATAAATGCATTGGATGTGGCCAACGAAGGTCTTCCCAAAATAACGGGATGTCCTTTGGTATGATCCTTTGAATGAATGACAAGAAAGTATACTGGGTACTCCCATGAGGCTAATGTGACTATGATATCATCCAATATTTCTTTAGGTATAACCTTTGTCTTATCTGCTAATTCCAAAATAGTTGGGGTAGGTCTAAGAAGAGGTTTTAACTGTAATTCCTCCAAGGTAGAAACAATCATAACATTGATGGCTACCCCTAGGTCTATGAGAGTATTTCTGATGGGAACCTCATTAATGGTTATGGTCACTACGGGGTTCCCCGGGTTCTCATATTTTGTGACCCTAGGATGCTATGATATGTACTCAGAGAGTTCTCCTATCAAATTTACTATTGGAGGATCCTTATGCTTCCTTCTTGTCTTCTTAATACATAATTCGTTGACCACCTTACTATAAATTGGAATGTCCTTTATGGATTGTAGCAAGGGAATTTTGACACAGATATTCTTCAATTCATTCAAGATGTCAAATTCCGGTCAAGTGGTAGTTTTTTCAATCACTAATCTTTCTGGATAAGGAGGGGCCTTCGTAATTTGTGAAGGTTCATTTTGGGGAAGCTTGGGTTCCTGGTCTTTAGGAATGATAACATCCTCCCACTTATTTTCATCCATGGGTTGTTTGGGGGTTTCCTCTTCTTCTTCTTCATGGATGACTACTGAAGGCCTCTGCCTATCCAGAACTTTTCCCAACCTTAGTTGAATCTCTTGCAATGGAATAGGAGAAATAAAATACGTCGGAAAGGCTTGCATCTCAACATTGTGAAGAGGTTGAGTGGGTTTGTTATTGGAATTGGGCACTGGTTGTGCCGGTAGTAATGTCGGTCTTGGGGAGATTTCATTCTAGTATTGTTTCAGATTTTGTGGAATAGGAGGTAAAGGTGGGGGAAAAAAACCTGGCAGAAGCTACAGGATGTTCGGTGGAAACTAGGGGTAAGGATTATTGGGCATAGGGACAGGTGGAGCTTGAGAGTTTCCTTGGTTATTCCCTTCTCTCCCTCCTTGAATCCAAGAATGGTGATACTGTGTAGACCAAATTTTCCAACTTGGTGAGTTCCACTATTGTGGTTGTTGATTATAGGGTGGAACTTGAGGCTACAGATCCAGGTATGTAGGCTAACCCCTAGGCTTCCATGGCCTCCTAGGTGCATAAGAGGACTCCCTAGGATCCCCACTTCTGTAGGTGGCTAAAAAACTAGGAAATGATGGGAACTTTTCAATTGATTGGTCCTCAGTGCAGAAACCACAAACTAAAATATTATCTAATGGCAATTACCTTGAGGAATGCTTCCTCCTATATCATGGGAAAAATATGCTCATTGTTGAATTTTCCTCCTCATGTTTCTTTTTAATCTTTAGGGTGTCCAACCAGGAACCTATTGTTCTTAATATATCCGTTTTGAAGTTCTCTAAAAGTTTCCCTATCTCTACCTTTGTGATACCACCTGAACTAAATGCTTTTAGGTTTCTACTATAAGGATCTCGAACACTCTTCCTTGTTTTGGCTCTACTCCTCGAGTAATTCCTACAAATTTCACAGATTTTGGTAAACGGTTTATGGGGGATGTCACCTGATTCCATCAGGTTAAGTATCTCTAAGTATTCCTTCGAAATTCCTTTAAGGAAAATATCCCTAAATGCATCATCTGGAAGGTCATGGTATTTTAATTTCTGTGAGATATAAGCAAATTGTTCCATATAATCCTCGATATTCTCGTCCTCTAGCTATTGGATTTTGAAAATATCATTACGAGAATCCTTGGACTTGCAAAAGTCTTGGTATTTCTTAAGAAATATATCCTTCATGCCTTCCCAAGACCTAATATTAGACTCTCCTAACCCTATGAACCATCTTAGTGCGGAATCCTTGAGGGTGGCAGGAATTTTTTTTAGTTTCTGGGCATCTTGTAAGTAATTTTATCTCCTACACAATATGTCGAACTCAAATAGGAAGGTATCAGGGTATTCACTTCTTTTACCGTAAAATGTGGACAGTTTCGAGAGTGGAATTTTATTCATATTGACATTATGCATGGTGTCCAAAATTGGAAACCCGAAGGTGGTTTCAGTTTGGTTTTCAACTTCTTCTCCCTCCTTGTGTCTTACATGGTTGTGATCCTCCTGATCATACATATTGGTTTGGTTTCCAAAAAGAGAGTACCTAAATGGTTTTATCCTTGAAGATAACAAGGTATCCGAAGGTTTTTTTCTAGGAGAGGTATCCCTTTGATGGGAAGGTCTTCCTACTGCTTGGATGTCCGGGACTTTACTCGAGCCGGTTGAAACTTTTGGTGCCAAAGTTTTTGTTTCAACTTTGGAAACAATTATGTTGGTTTAACTACCAAACAAAGTGTTCACCTATTCAGGTTCAATGATGTCTACAAAGTTAGGGTCTCCTGATGGTGGTGAAAAAAAAAGGTTATGTTGGTTGGTTCTATGGAAGGCTCGAGTGGTCTTGCCTCCTATCCCACTATTATTGATGCTTCAATTTTATGCTCTATAGTGCTCCTTGTTTTGGTCTCTTCAGAGACTGGTTTAGCTCTTTGCCTTGAGCTAACTCATACTTTCCGGTATTGGTCTGCAGATTTTATGGGTGGAGTGTTCCTTCCTCCAAAAATGTTATAAGTAACCTTGGTCGAAAGGTTTGGTTTGGTTTTAATGTATATTCCCTTTGGGTCCCTAGGTTTGTTCATGAAAGTAAATAAATAAAAAAATAACATTGGGTTTGGGGGAACCTTTTATAACAAATGTGTAGGTTCTTACCTCTCGTCTTAAAGTTCCCCCACCACCAAACTAATGCTAAGGTTCATAAATGATATGCTCCCTAACTATTCCCTACCTTAAGAAAATTCCCTGACAATGGCATGTTGGGCCCCAACAACTCCCCCTAAAGTTTTACAAAATTTAAAGGGCCCCCATTAGAATCTTGATAATTATGATGAGCTACAGAAACAACATTTTCAAATAGTTCCATACCTTGGCTTGCTTTGAGACAAACTTAAGACATTCACTATAGTATGAGACATTCATTACAAGAGTATATGTCAAAATTTAGAAACGAGCATAGAAATCTCAATTTAAACAAAAACGTTAATTTTTATCAACTGTTTACTTTCATTTAAATTATGATCTTGTGTTTTTTCTTTTTCTCATTAACAAGTTTGATTATTTTTAATAATGTGTTCAATACTTCATCAAACAATATCTTGGTTGGTTTCTCATTTTCATAAAATCATTTGGTGATATTAATTAATTAAATTATTTTTTCATTTTGCATCTCATTTCAAAATAAAAATAATAATAATAATAAACAATTATCTATCATTTGTTTGATTTTGTAAAAAACCAAAATTAATATTTTTCTCTTCTCCATTAAATTGAAGCTTCTAGAATTTTAAGATCATATTTGAAAGGAAATTATAAATAATGCTTGTTTAGAACTTATAGTTAGTTTAAATTCATTTTTTTTATTGTTCTAGATTTTGTTTTATTTACAATTTTTAGGTTATTAATTTAGGTTTCTTTTTGTTTCACAGGTTTCTATTATCAAATATTTGATATGGATCTGATCATGGTTTGATTTTATTATCCAAATATGTTCAAGATGATTGATCCAAAAATAATATTGGATTGCTACAAAAAACATTATGAGCAACAACAGATAAAATTTGGAAAGGCGTCAAGATTAGAAAAACAATTTTGCAGGACTGATTGCAGCCAAACCGTGAGAAATTTGAAGAAATGATTGAAAACACATTTCCCAAATAGACCCATTTACCTTCCGCGAAAAGATTTTCCCAAAACAATGCACGATTTGAGAGATGTTTTTGTATCTTTACGAGACAAATTTTAGGTGGTGGAAATTATTAGTGACGCTTAGACTGTTCATTCATTGTATAAATATATGAGAAAGTTCAGAGCCAAAGGATCCAAGAATTGGAGAGAAGGATTTTTATCCTTTCTCTTTTGTATATTATTTCTTTTGTAAACTTTTTTTTCTTTTCAAATGAAGTAACGGATGGTTGAAATCTTTGGGAGAATGGACGAGTATTTTCAAAGAAGAATATGGAATTCCAGGTTGCTTAATGACTTTTGTCCTGTGAGTAAAATGGTTTTATTTTCATTATAGTATCTTCATATTCTTTGATTAGTTGATTATGCATTGATTTAAATTAACTTTAGTCTATTTTATCAATACATGGTTAATTATTATCATTTATACATTAATTTTTTTCAATCTTTAAGAGTCTATTATCCCAAAAATTCATTTTTGGACCACAATATGGGCATGCGATTTTGAGAAAGAATATGGGAAACCAATTCATCCATGGCTTTAGACCTGTGTGATGCTTATTCCATTTTGTTCTGTCATCATTGTTGTATTATGAGAATATTATTATGGTTGATTTTAGCTTTAGCTTGTCATCATATGGTGTTTTCATACTGTTAAATGTTATATGTTGTCCATAATTTCTTATTCCATTTTTTATGTGTGATTGATCTATCATTTGATCATTTTTTAATTTATTCTTAATGTTAAATGTTTGACAAAATCAATATTCAAATCTGAGTTTTCTCTCATTCTTAAATATTGATCATCTTAAGATCACATGATTTTTAATTAGATGTCTTTTTGTTGTTATTAATTTACTCCAATATCAAATACTTCTTTGAATGTATTCTGGAAGTGCTAGTATTGTTTTGTTATAGGTTTCCCTTAACAACAGTACAGACAAGAGCTCATACAACACATGAAGATAAACTCAGTTGATTGATCAATTAGAGGTTAGTAGATGCATTCTTTTCTTTTATTTAGAGTTGTTTATGAATGAAATAATAATTACATTAATTAGCTTTGGCTTTTTTTTTGTCACTGTTTCAATCATATTCATTTAGTATTTATTTGTTTAATATCTTTAAAATAAAATAAAAAGTGTTGTTTATATTTGATTCGGAAATCTTATCAAACAATCATTTTTGCAAGAGTTCATGCAAACCTTGTAACCTGTATATAGATTGTTTATATTCAAATTTATTTTTAATAAACATTAGTCAGTAATATATCATTTGTTAGAATCATAGATTTTAGATTATTTTCATTTATTTTATTATTTTTAGGACTTTAGTTGGCCAATGTAGCCATTAAACCCGTCAGAATAGGTTACAACAAATGGCTTGGGTTATTTAGACAACCCCGGACTGGATCTACTCTTTCAGTTGACAACAAGTCAAATTTGTCCGTCAACTAATGGTGCTAGAAGGAGGACTGAGGTAAATTTAATGATTAAATGTTTTACCCCTCAGCCTGTCATAATTCCAGATTTATAAAATTTTCTCTTGTGTCATCTTGAAATGCACTAGAAGGTAGGCCAGACTGACAAGCTGGCCTTATAGGAGTATTTGTTTCGAATTTAATTAATTTCCAATGGCTCCCCAAATCATTGTGTTGGAACATGCTTTCCACTTCTCATTACTTGATATTCCCAACAAGACAGTCTCTCTCTTGTCCAAACTCACCTTTGATGGTGGGGGGAATGTATCTGCAAAAGACCATATTAACAAGTTTTGGTGTAAATGCATCAAGCATGATATTTCCGATTTAAAGGTTTTGTGCACATTGTTTGCTTTTATTTTCAAGGGTTGGATTAAACATTGGTTTGAGTCTTTTCCAGCATATCACATTATTGATTGGTTTCAGTTTGTAGATGAATTTTTAGATGCTTTTGAAAACTACGATTACAATCAATTATGTGAAGAATTTCAAAATTTACTAATCAATGGAAATTCATCTCTAGAAGACTTTTCAACAAGAATCCATCATGTTCTCTGTAAATTTAATCTTGATGACATGTCATTTGTACTAAATCTCCTTATGATTCTTGCATCCCTTTCATCGAGTCACATTCAATAGAAAATGATGAATCAATTGCAAATCCTACCACTCAATTGCGAGAAGAATTTTGTTTGGAGGATGAAAGGAATCCATCTGAAAATTTTGAACAAGCAAGGGAGGTAGAATCTATTGAAAATGTTCTTACTCACAATCAAATTGGTTTTTCCTCTGAATCATTGTATAATCAGTCCTCGACCATCGTGGAAGAAGATTTGATGTTGGGTCAAGATGAATGTCCATATTCTTCTAACTCTTGCTCTAATAACTACTTAAATTCAGTTATTGAAGAACACTTAGGCGATGAAAACGATCTTAATCATTCTAGCATTCCAATGAAACTGATTAGAGATGTAGATTTGCAATTGGAAGAAGAAACCTTAAACCCTCATCTAAAAATTGTGCCTTATCCACAAGAAAGATTAGACATTTGTCGTGAAAGTTTTGAATTATCTATCATACAGGAGACAAATTTAGATGATCATATTATGTTGAAGAATTTATTGCTAAAACAGAGTGAAAGTTTTAAGGAAAGTAAAGATGAATGTTTTGAGAATACCATTGTTAAATATCATAGATCAAGATATTATTTTTATGTGCTCATTTATGATTCATTTTACTCTTTATATCCCGATCTCTTCTTAGATTCTGGGGGATTTTACTTTACCCACAATATCTTACTCTTTTCCATCACAATCAAATCTTTTCGATATGCCAAAATTTGGTGAAATTAATTCCAAACATAACATTTATGAAGTTGGATTTGATGCTCTTTCCCTTTCATCGTTCACATTGAAAAATGACATGTTGCAAGATGATTTTACACGATTTATTGTTGAAAAAGACAATGCACTTATTCTTATGGAAACCAAATATTCTACATTTCATATTCGTTCTTTGATTAGTTCAAATTTTAATGTTTATGCTTCATTATTTGAAATGATCAATATCATCAAAGGAAGTGTTCAAACCAATCATCTAATTGATTTCATGAATCCTCTTATGATGTGTTCCCCATTGATATATCCATTTCATCAAAGTCATAGTTTGCATCCTAATTTTTATGATAGGATCTTAGAATGGCTTTAGGATTTGTAGTTAAAAAATCTTCATAAAAAAGATAAAGTTGTGCTTGCTTTGTTTCTACCTAAATGTAGTGTACCCTTTTTCACTACCGAGGTTTCCAAACCTCTCAGTTACCATTCTATACATGGATGTTTACATAATTCGTACAGGAATTATAACCACATGCAGTTAACAAAATTAAACACATTTAATTCTCAGAGTAAAATATATAAGTTACTGTTACCATTAACAAACCATAACATTCAACAGTAAATCATTTACACAGCGGAAAACATGATACATGAACAACACAGTCATGCCAAATGTGATAAAACATAATTCGGATACTTATCTTTTAATAGTTGTAGAATTCACCAACCAAGTGCAGGCCTTCCACGAACCTCCCAGCCTTAGACCACACTGTTCATCAGCTCAACAGTGGTTCACCCCCGAGCTGGGACCGAGCTCCACCCGAAGGTAAGGAATCCTAGGCTAGGCTGAGGTTACAGGGAAGATAGCACATACACATCACCAGGAAGAAAGCTCTCCCAGGAATCTCCCACGCTCACTGCCCACAGACCCTCATTCCCCACATGCCTATTCCACCCCAGGAGAGTGCACCTTCTCTGTCACTTAGACAGTCCTTCGGCTACCAGTCTCCCTTACCTTGGGTTACAGGAACAGACCGGACCGGAATTCTCCGGGCTCTATGGTAGCTACAGGGTTCCTTCCAGGAGTTCTCTTCTCCCTCTAAGCACTCTCTCACCTGGAGGAGTCGCTCACAGGCCAACAAGCCTCATGCAGTCCAGTACTGCATGGTCACAACAATCCATGGGAAACACAGACAAATGCTTCCCAAAACAGTTCAGCGGTCATAGGATAATCTCCAGGATGATTTCGAAACAGGGACTTCACACATAGGCTAGCTCAACTTCCCCGAATAACAAAGATACTTCCACTCAATTCAGCACAGGCTTCTCATTCAGAGAATGCGCACACGGGTTTTCCCGGAGACACGCACAGACTCCCCAGCTTTGGATAGGGTGTACACAGTTTCTTCGCACAACCATAAGCTTTATGGCTTTCCGAGTTAAACCAGGGTATTCTGGCAGATGGTTTCCATGGCTCTCCCCAGGACAGTCGGATCGAATGGATCAGAACCCCCTCACGGCTTACTGCATTAGTTTTATTTGCATGCACCAGGGTTGACACTTGTCACCCTGGGAAATGCATGCATTACACAGCGTGCATCACCTTGCACGTTCCCTTTCCAAAACTTAGGATAAACAGAAATGCACATGTCTCTTTTTGAAATAATATTAAAATATTATTTCCAGGTTTAGGCCCCTAGGCTCATCACTCAACCCCCTTTCCCACCTTCCAGCCCCTAGTTCCTTGCCCACTCTGTGGATGCTCAGTCCCCCATCACTCATTCACCGTGGTCGGTCTGCACCTGGTGGTGTTTATATTTTATTGATGTGCTGCATATATATACAGATACAAAATCCAGACCCTTGGCCTTCAATCCTTAGGCTCTCTGGCCTAATCAAACACATAAGCCTACTGGCTTATACAAAACTCAGCTCACCAGCCTATAACACATATTTACAATCTCTTTCAGATAATGGTTTACATCGGGGCTCGGCCTTGGGGACACTACACTAAATATCTAGGAAGTAAGCATTACATGATTTTTTTAGATCCTCCATGTGAAGAAATTGATGAACACTTGGAGAATTGTCAGGAAGATGGGGCATTTTGGCTTTGGCAGGTGTTTATGTCAGGTCCCCATAATATTGACAAGTTTTCCAAACTTACTTATGTTCTTCCATGCCATTATGACCCATATCATGACCAGATTGCAGAATGGTTGGAGGATTCATACATCAAGAAGTTTCAAAAGAATGGTAAGTTCGTGCTTGTTTTGTTTTTAAAATAATATATAGGAGGTAAGCATGACATATTTCTTTTGTATCTGCAAATAATACATTCTTTTATTCTGATTTTTGACTTTCTATGCCTTGCAGGATTGAAAATGCTCTTGTGGCTGCATTGGAATTACTATTTTACTTATCGTTTTGATCTATTTAGTATTTTAGACTAGGTTTAGTTGTAGGTTTCCTTTAGTTTTTTTTTATCAATATTTCTTTGTGTAATAATGCAGTTATGAACATAAGTGGGTACACCAAGAGAACCATAATATGAATGTTGTTAGGGAAGTCCACTTTAAATCTTTTTCTCTCTGCTTTTTGTTGAATATTTATTTTCAAAAACACAGTATCATCATGAAAATTTTAAATGGAAAGTAAAGAGATAATTAAATTTGAACTATCAATTCAACCCTGACCCAAGGTGCCACGAGTAGGAATGCACTCATCTTAATAATGATTTTTCTATTTTTTTTAGTCTCTTTTATTTTAAATAATAATGCTTGGTCTAAGTAACATCTCATGCATCACTATCTTAAAAAAAGAACTTGCTCGCACATGATATTTTATATGATTTAGTTCTTCATTTATTTTACAGTGAGATGCTAGTGGATCCAAAAGCTCAAGTTTATCTTTGGCTAAAATTGTTTCTTGAAAAGTTTTCTTTTGCTGTTTTGATTTTGTGTACTTCTGTTTTTGAATCCCATTAATAAAATTTGATTTGGTTTGTTGTGTGTTTTTTGTTTTCTTTGATTTCTTTGAATGAGTTTTCTTCTTATCTGTCTTTTTGAATCAATATATTTTTTATCAAAGAGTTATTGTCAAAAGAAGCATTTATTTTAAGACTTGTGTTTTTCAAGCAAATTGAAATAGTTCAAAGAGGTCCTAATATTAAGATATAGCTCAGACAATTGATTTTTAAGTCAATTGTCACTTTCATTTTGTCCTCGAATTGTCTTTGCCAAAGTATTACACCATAGATATGGTTTAAATCTTTGAGAATTACGATGATGTTTAAACTTTTTATGCCGTCCATATTCTTAAGGAATCACTTTTAAGTGTTTTCCCATTCTTTAGATGATTTCTTAAAGGAAATCTAAAATCTCTAAACCATGATAAAACTTCCAGTTTTGAAAGAAAATAAATAACATGATCAACTATTCACATGTATTGCAATTAACCTCCACTATCACCCTGCTCTCTTTGTCATCAATAAATCTATAATTGTATTATTATTTAAAAGTGGCATAAGAGGGTTGGAAGCACTTAAGTGTGGGAAGTGTGTGTAAACCTGTCAGGGTACTGAACAGGCTCGCTGACAGTGGGTAAATGCACACATGATACCAAGACAACTTCGTCGGGGTACTGAATAGGTGTGTTGGCAACGAAGCAATGTCGGGTCGAGAGGTAGTATGTATATGTTTTTAAATTAACTTTTATGGAAGTATGCATCATGTGGATACAACTATTGGATGGGATTAAAGAATTTGAGTGGGTTAAATGACATCTCTGTCGAGGATATGGATGTCTGATGACAACAGTGGCTTTGTCAACGGTATTGAAGTTCTTTTATAAACATTGTGACTCTTTGATTGAGACATTATTTTAGGTTATAATCCCTTGCAAAGAAAATTCTATTGTCTGGTTATAACATTGAGCTTATCCCAATACCATATGGTCTCAGAGTGAATTTATTTCAGGGAGCTTAAATCATTTTATCAGTCTTATTCTTTTCTTCCTGAGATGAAATCTTACCAGATCAGAGATAATTGCTTCACCCAGTAAGTCGCCATTTTTTGGGCCCCAACAAATCCCCTTAAAGTTTTACAAAATTTAAAGGGCCCCCATTAGAATCTTGATAATTATGATGAGCTACATAATCAACATTTTCAAATAGTTCCATACCTTGGCTTGCTTTGAGACAAACTTAAGACATTCACTATAGTATGAGACATTCATTACAAGAGCATATGTCAAAATTTAGAAACGAGCATAGAAATCTCAATTTAAACAAAAAACATTAATTTTTATCAACTGTTTACTTTCGTTTAAATTATGATTATGTGTTCTTTCTTTTGCTCATTAGCAAGTTTGACTATTTTGAATAATGTGTTCAATACTTGATCAAACAATATCTTGGTTGGTTTCTCATTTTCATAAAATCATTTGGTGATATTAATTAATTAAATTCTTTTTTCATTTTGCATCTCATTTCAAAATAAAAATGACAATAATAAAAAACAATTATCTATCATTTGTTTGATTTTGTAAAAAAACAAAATTAATATTTTTATCTTCTCCATTAACTTGAAGCTTTTAGAATTTTAAGATCATACTTGAAAGGAAATTATAAACAATGTTTGTTTAGAACTTATAGTTAGTTTAAATTCATTTTTTTTATTGTTCTAGATTTTGTTTTATTCACAATTTTTAGGTTATTAATTTAGGTTTCTTTTTGTTTCACAGGTTTCTATTATCAAATATTTGATACGGATCTGATCATGACTTGATTTTATTATCCAAATACGTTTAATATGATTGATCCAAAAATAATATTGGATTGCTACAAAAAAAATTATGAACAACAACAGATAAAATTTGGAAATGCGTCAAGATTAGATAGACGATTTTGCATGACTGATTGTAGCCAAACCATGAGGAATTTGAAGAAATAGTTGAAAACCCATTTCCCAAATGGACCCGTTTACCTTCTTTGTAGAGGTTTTCCCGAAAAAATGCACGATGTGAGAGATATTTGTGTATCTTTACGAGGAAAATTTCAAGTGGCGGAAATTATTAGTGATGCCCAGACTATTCACTCATTGTATAAATATATAAGAAATTTCAGAGCCAAAGGATCCAAGAATTGGAGAGGATGATTTTTATCCTTTCTCTTTTGTATATTATTTCTTTTGTAAACTTTTTTCCTTTTCAAATGGAGTAACGGATGGTTGGAATCTTTGGGAGAATGGACAAGTATTTTCAAAGAAGAATATGGAGTTCTAGGTTGCTTAATGGCTTTTGTCCTGTGAGTAAAATGATTTCATTTTCATTATAATATCTTCATATTCTTTGATTAATTGATTATGCATTGATTTAAATTATCTTTAGTCTATTTTATCAATACATGGTTAATTATTATCATTTATATATTAATTTTTTTCAATCTTTAAGAGTGTATTATCTCAAAAATTCATTTTTGCACCACAGTATGGGCATGTGATTTTGAGAAAGAATATGGGAAATAAATTCATATTTGTCTTTAGACCTGTGTGATGCTTATTCCATTTCGTTCTTTCATTGTTGTTGTATTATATGAGAATATTATTATGGTTGATTTTAGCTTTAGCTTGTCATCATATGGTGTTTTCATAATGTTAAATGTTATATGTTGTCCATAATTTCTTATTTCATTTTTTATGTGTGATTGATCTATCATTTGATCATTTTGAATTTATTCTTAATGTTAAATGTTGGATAAAATCAATATTCAGATCTGAGTTTTCTCTCATTCTTAAATATTGATTATCTTAAGATCACAAGATTTTTAATTAGATGTCTTTCTGCTATTATAAATTTACTCCAATATCAAATACTTCTTTGAATGTATTCTGGAAGTGCTAGTATTGTTCTGTTATAGGTTTCCCTTAACAACAGTACATGCAGGAGCTCATACAACACAGGAAGATAAACTCAGTTGATTGATCAGTTAGAGGTTAGTAGATGCATTCTTTTCTTTTATTTAGAGTTGTTTATGAATGAAACAATGATTACATTAATTAGCTTTGACTGTTTTTGTGTCACTGTTTCAATCGTATTAATTTAATATTAATTTGTTTAATATCTTAAAAAAAAACAAAAAGAAGTGTTGTTCATATTTGATTCAAAAACCTTATCAAACAATCATTTTCGCAAGATTTCATGCAAACCTTGTAACCTTTATATAGATTGTTTATATTCACATTTCTTTTTAATAAACATTAATCAGTAATATATCATTTGTTAGAATCATATATTTTATATTAGTTTCATTTATTTTATTATTTTTAGGACTTTAGTTGGCCAACAGAGCCATTAAACCCGTCAGAATAGCTTACACCAAACAACTTGGGTTATTTAAACAAGCACGGACCAGATATATTCTTCTAGTTGACGGCAAGTCAAATTTTCCCATCAACACGACGCCAAAAATGATGCATATTCTATATGCACTAAATCCCTCAATTAAATTGTCAACCCAGGATAAGTAAACTTAGAGTTTGTTGGAGCATATCCCTAACTTACATTAGTTTATACCTAGCCTAGACTCATAGATATTGGTTAATACATTCATTTACACGTTATTTCACCTAATTTGGCCACATAGAGAAGAAAGGCGCCTCATCCCTAGATTTTAGGGAAAACTGCTAATTTTAGATCAAGACTTAACTCTTGATTCTTGATTTTCTTGATTTTTCTTGATTTTCTTGATTTATTCATGATTTATTCCAACTCCCACATGCAAAAAATCATCTATTATTAGGGAATGCGCACCTCCTCTTTGAGTGAGAGATTTATTCCTTAATTAATGATTTTTGTCATTACTATTATTAGTAACTAATATTTCGGGTCAGTTAAGTGAGTTGGAACTGCTTCTCTTGTCAGTTAAGTGAGCTTAAGTGAGATAATGCACATCACTTAACTCTTGTGGACATTAATGAGTGTGTGAAATGTATCTTTAGTGGTCTAGGTCGAACTATGTGGTCTCCCTTAGCTTATGACACCTATTTTAGCTATTTCTAGCTTTTTTTTACTAGAATTTCTATGTTGGAAATTCTATATATTCACCTCCTCTCTTATTTTGGAGGATGGTTGCTGATGTATATTCATTTTTTATTAATATAATTCTTTGATTTATGGAGAAAAAACTTTCTCTCATCTCTTGAATATCAGCAAATTGTTTGTGTTCAATTTAACTAGAATTCTAGATCTATCAGGGTTTCTGCAGGAATTCTACATGGTATCAGAGCTAGATTGAATCTAGTGGATTGTACATGGTTTTATTTGTAGGTATAGATCATCAGGAGGCGCAGCAAGCAGAAATGGATCATCTCTCTCATCCCACAAAACTCATTCTAAATCCTTTCAATTACTTCGAATGGAAGACAAAGATCTCTCTGCTCCTCTGAAGCAAAGGGCTTTACCGGGTAACAATGGGAATGGAGAAAGAACCGACTACTGCAGCGGAGAAGATAAAGTATTTCAATAAATTATATGAAGCAATTGGGCTGATATGCCTATCAATTTCCAGAGATCTCATCTTTCATGTTAGTGGAGCCACTATTCCTGATGTGGTCTAGACCACATTGGAAGGACTATTCGGCAAGCAGGATGCAATGAGAGTGCATCAACTGGAGAATGAACTCATATCCCTAAGTCCAATTCATTTCAGCAACCTGCAAGAATTCTTCACCAAGTCCAAATCCCTCCTCGTTGAACTTAATGCATGTGGAGTCACGAAAGAGGAAGAACAACTCATCCTTTCAATTCTCTCGAAATTAGGCCCTGAATATTTTGTATTTGTGTCGTCTTTTCAAGCATCTAAATTGACTTAGGAAAAATGGAAAATGCCTCCATTGAATGATTTCATTGTAGAATTGAATCAAGAGAAAGATAAGTTAGTCCAAATGGTTTCCATAAAGCATTCCAAGAACCAAGCACTTGCAGCTACTAATGCTCCAAAGAGTAGTGGAAAAGACAAGAAAAAAGGAACGGGTAAATTTCCTGAATCGAAGAAGGAGAGATCCGCACAATCTTCAGATAACTCTTCTGAGCCTAAGGGTAAGAAGAAGAAGGAAAGAACACTTTGAAGCTACTGTTCCAAAGGTTTTCATCCTGAATAAAATTTCATGAGGAAGACTATTGATGAGATGGCTAAGCAATTGCAACAATACAATCTCACGGTGCCCGAAAATGCAAAGAAGAAAGATGATAACAGAACGGGAGGGAGAGAACGAGATGGTCATGATTTAATGGATATCACATCCACTCCATAATATTGGATCCTTGATTCAGGTGCATCAAACCATATGGCTGCATCAAAAGATGAATTTTCCTCCATCAAAGAAAGCACCAGATCCCCAATTTACTTGGGAGATGCCACACCCACAAAGGTGTGCGGAGAAGGAATTGTTGATCTTGAAGGGGGATGCTTCACAAATGTGCTTCATGTTCCCTTGTTTTCCATAAATCTTATCTTGATATATCAGATCACTCATTTCGGCTCTAGAAGGAAGGTGTATTTCACTCCAGACTTCACAGTGATTACCAACATTTCCACAGGCTCACAGCTTGCACATGGAATTGCAGATCACGGTTCTCGTTTGTATTTCTTCTCCCACTTTGTTCCTAAATATATTAGCACTATATTTCTGTCACAATCTAATGATATCAGCAGGTTATGGCATGAAACATTTGGTCATCTAAACTATAAGTACTTTCATCAACTCAGCAAGGAAAACATGGTAGAAGGATTGCCAGCTATTAAATTCACAAGCGGTGTATGTCAAGGATGCATTTTTGGCAAGCATCCAGAGAAAAAGTTTGACAAAGGGAAGGCATAGAGAGATTCTTCACCTCTTGGGATTATTCATAGTGACATCAAGGGAACATTCCCATAGCCTTCAATTAGTAAGGCTCAATATGTACTCACCTTCATAGATGATTTCTCTCGCTTTACTTGGGTATTTTTTTTTAAATTAAAATCAGAAGTATTTGAATGCCTTATAGAATTTAAAGCACTTGCTGAGAATGAGTATGGGTGTAAGATTAAGATACTCCATACTGGTAATTTTGGGGATTATGTCAACAAATATGTGCAACAACTTTGTATTGATGCAGGTATACAACTACAACACATAGTGCCATATACACCACAGCAGAATAGTGTTGCAGAGAGGAAAAAACGGTCCTTAAAAGAGATGGAAAATTGTATGCTACAGTCGAAATAATTAGATCCCAAGCTATGGGCTGAAGCTATTAATTGTGCATCATACATTCAGAACTGATTTCCTCACAAATCACTCAAAGGCACCACTCCTTTTGAATGTTGGACCAATAAGAAATCGAAAGTGTCGCACTTTCGTATTTTTGGTTCACGAGCATGGGCTCACATTCCAAAAGATAAGAGGAAGGATTTGGAGCCTCAAAGTGTTGAATGAATAATTTTTGGATATACTAAAGGTGTCAAAGGATATATATTGTTGGACTCTCACACTGAAAAGTTCATTCTATCTCGAAGTGTGAAGTTTGAAGAAGAATCAATGCATGATTTTTCAGAAGACCCTGTCGAGGAACCACTTGTTGTCACTGATGAGGAGGTGTCAGAAAATTATTCAAACACTTCAAAGAAGCCATCAAAGCATCATTTTGGGTCTGATACAGAGGATGAGGAGAAGGTCATGGATGCTCCAACTCATTTTCCAACTTGGGCAGAGAAAACCCTGCAAGATGCGGGTGAACTAGTTGGTAATCCTGCGGATACAAGAAGAACTAGATCATAGTTTTTTTGGGATCCTCAAGCCCTATATGCCACTGAACCTTTGATTCCCACACATTTCTATATGTCACTTGTTTCATATCCAAATTCACACTCTGAGGCTGCTGGAAACCCACTCTGGGAGGCTGCCATGGATGAAGAGTACTCTGCTCTTATGGAAAACAACACATGGGACTTGGTTCCACTTCCGAAAGGAAGAAATATTGTTCGATGCCGATGGATATATCGAACAAATATTTTTGTAGATGGTGAGATCATAAAGTACAAATATCGACTTGTCGCAAAAGGATATTCACATGTACATGGCATAGACTACACAAAGACATTTGCACCTGTTGCAAAAATGGACTCCATTCGACTAGTTTTGGCCATTGTTGCTTCTCGCAGATGGGAAGTTCACCACATGGATGTGAATATTGCATTTATTCATGGAAATCTCAAGGAGTATATCTATATGGGGTAGCCACAAGGATACATTTAGAACTCTTCCCTTGTTTGTAGATTAAAGAAATCTTTGTATGGCCTAAAACAGGCTCCCAGAGCCCGGTATGCAAAGATTGATTCTTTCCTACTTTCCATTGGATTCATTCGATGAAAATATGATCCAAATGTTTATTTGATGAAACATGATGATTACTTTTTTATGATAGTACTTTATTTATATGACTTACTTATGACAAGGAACCTTACTTCAGCTATTGATTCGGCAAAATCAACATTGCACGATCGATTTTCCATGACAGATTTGGGACTGTTACACTACTTTCTTGGTCTTGAAGTTTCTCAGTCTACTTCAGGGATCAAGATGGCATAGTCTAAGTATGCATCAGATCTACTTGTCCACTTTCAGATGACATAATGCAAGCCAGCAGCATCTCCCTTTCTTTCGGGGGTCATATTTGAGGATGCAGGTACTACACCTTTGGTGGACAATACACTGTATCAGCAGTGGGTTGGGAGTTTGTTGTATCTTACTCACACCCAAACTGGTATCTCTTTTGCAGTAGGAGTTTGTTCCAGATATATGCAGGAGCCTCATGAGCTTCACTAGAAAGCTGCAAAGAGAATCCTTAGATATGTGAAAGGTACTCCCAGTTTTGGTATCTTTTATGCTGCAGATTGCCCACTT
The DNA here is from genome assembly GCA_009831015.1 of Picea engelmannii. NCBI lineage: Eukaryota > Viridiplantae > Streptophyta > Pinopsida > Pinales > Pinaceae > Picea > Picea engelmannii. The sequence continues at coordinate 320,988 of ML799400.1, forward strand.
TCACTAATTGGGTACACAGATTTTGATTGGGCTGGCGATGGTATAGACCGCAAGTCCACCTTTGGTTATGTTTTCAACTTTGGTTCAGGGCCATTCTGTTGGTCTAGCAAGAATCAATCCATGATTTCTTTATCTACAGTAGAGGCAGAGTATAGAGGTGTAGTGAATGCAACTACACAAGTTGTTTGGTTGTAGGGGATTCTCTCTGAGTTTGGTATTCAGTATCCACTTCTAACTGTCATATTTTGTGACAATCAAGGATCCATTCAAATATTGATTGATCCAGATCAGAGGCAGAGGACCAAGCACATCAAGATTCACATGCATTACATTCGTGAGTTGATCCGTGACATAGTCATTTCATTGCAGTATTGCCCCACAGAGCAGCAGGTTGCAGACATCTTCACCAAGTCCTTTACTAAAAAGAAATTTTTAGAACTGAGAGTTATGCTTGGAGTGATGGAGACAACTGAGTAGGTCACTTTTGGACACTCAACATTTTTTTTCCTCTTTTTTTTTTTTTTT
>ML799400.1:322419-353619 GCA_009831015.1 Picea engelmannii
TTTTCCATCATTGAAGCAAGACTAAATATCCTGAAAATCCATGTGACCTCTAAATTTCATGCATCAATCATCAATGATTAATAACACTCTTATACGAACTCAAACACATTCTTATGCTAACTCAAGAAAATTTACAAACTTATAATCTTATGACTAAGAATCTTAATTCAAATCCAATCTTCTAATTAAAATTGCAATCCAAATCTATTACTGAAATTTTATAAATTAAACTAGGTTAATCCTATCATTAAAACTCATATTTCAAACTAGAATGCTTTTACAAACATAATCCCAAAATATATTTCTATCCTAGCATACTAAAACAAGATTAATAAACCAAAAAGATCCATGAAAGCATAATTGAACTGAGAATTAAATCTAGCTTGATTACAACTAATAAAACTTGCAATTATTTATCCATCGAATCTTGCAAAAGAAATTGTCTACACTAATCCTCTGTTTTTAAATTCTACTCTATTTTAATTTGCAGAAACCAATTTAAAAATTTAGTACATCATCTAAGTTAGTATCCTGCAGTCCAATTGTTAGGAAATAAGAGACATAGCATGACAAATAACCAGCTCCTATAAGAAATATGCAAAAGAGGAATTAGACAATTAAATTATAAACATCGTGCACAGTATTTAAAACTACAAAATACATACAACAAATAAAATGAAGTAAAATTATAACTAAAAAAATGAAACACACGATATATCTATCTATATAGTCACCCAGAACACTTGTGGGCCCCCTAGCAGGTCGTGGCTACTCTTCAACAATGAAACACAGGCTCAAATCAACACGATTTTGTCATTAATTAAAAAACGCAGTCTTGAACACAAGTTTGTATAAGGTGTCTGAATTACACAATGAAAACATCTTCTTAAAATTATGTATGTGGTCTTGCCACTGCTAGTGGTATTTATATATGAATTACAGTTCGAGAGGTCGACCACTGGAAGGGTCGACCTCCTCTAAAAATGGAAATTTCATTAAATGTTCTCTAACAACTTTGGCTTCTAGAAAATCTATGAGCCACTCAGCGATTAGCATAACCGCCTAATCTAAGATGTCATGATCTTTGTAGCTAGAGGCCACGAGGGGACACAAAAACCAGGTCGTCAATTCACCCATCACAAGCTGCCAATATACCAACCGCCAACTCACCTGTGCTTTGAGTGATGGATCGTGTGTTGGAAGGAGTGTCAAATTGCATACCAGATGAGGTGTTGGATGAAGTGTCGGATGAGGTACTGGATGGAGGATCAGACTGCGAATTCTCCTTGTTACACATAAATCATGCATTATATCCTTATAAACATGAAATCGAACTGAATTTATCTCAAAATCATCATAAAACATTGATTACACATACCTGGTATAAATCCATGATGAAATGATATAAAATCCTTTGAAAACTCCTTCAAAATGGTCCATAACATATATAATATTGGTGCAAAAAGGATTCAACCATTGCAACAAAACAATAAAAATAAGAGACCAACACTCCCCAGAAATTAAATTGATTCCATGCCTGATTTTTCTTTCCTTGGCTCCTCTTCCACCAGTATTTTAATCAGCCCATGATGAAACAAATTAGTTTTTGTGTTCTCATGTTGAGCTTATACATTTTTATCCATCTTGGTTAATCTCTTTAAGAGGAAGAAGGGGGGAGATTTATTTTTTGACCCTCTTGAAAACAAAACAGAAACTTCAAACGATATTGAAATGTTATGGCATACATTCCTTCACAAGTGATGTACTTTTTCACAAGACATCCTAATTTTCTTATTTGATCCATGACGAAAGGATTCCCTTACTCCAATTTGGGTTCCAATGCTCAGGTACCAGGAATTGGTTATAGTCAAATTCCTTAATAGAGTTCTTAAACCATCATTCTCCTCCTTGTGGAAGTCCCATGCTTTGAGTTATTGATTATTTAGAAACGACAAGGACCAACCATTCTATTTGTGTTGTAATTCCATCAAAATTCTCAACGAAGGATTTGGAAACTTTAAAATTTTAGCCTTGTAATTTTTCACATAACAAGAGCCATCCTACTTTCCTAAAATACTCTTTTCCTCTTGGAAAATTATCAAGGAATTTGGCCCCAATTGGTTCATACCTTGGTACTGGAGTATTCTTCATACTTTGGTGTTCTTGTCTACGAGGGATCTATCAGCCTCGAGCTCCTACCACTCTGCCATATAAGATAGGGGAATATAGAGAAGGCATGGCTCAATTTTTTTTCTCATATAGGCTAGTGAGTAAACGATAAGTTGGATGATTTGAATCCTTACATGATTCAAATAAGCTAGGGGCATGATTTTGTATGACCCTATCAGATTGAATATGGATCAATAGTGTTTGGATAGAATGGTGGTGCAATGGAAAGGTATGAAAGGGTGTTATATTGTTAACATTCACATGGAGAGTTGACAAGGCTTAGAAAAATATGATAGTTTCCTAATTATTGCATGAATTCCCCATGTTTAAACATAATATCTCAAAAATCTGATTTGAACTTACCATAATTAACTTTGTAGTGGGATTGACCTACCAGGACTTAGTGGGACCTACCAGGACTTAGTGGGTCTGGTAACTCCATTGTGTTGAGGGTACTTGTCGTTGAACCACCATAGTTGTGGAATCTAGTAGTTCCACTACTTTGTAAGATGTGTTAACCAACTATTGGAACTAAAGGATCCAATAGTTGATTGATTTGTTATTGTTTCTACCAGAATCATCAACTCCTACAGTAAACTAATGTATTCATGAAACTATTGAATTGAAGGAATTCCAAATGATCTTCCAGATGTATCAATTTGGTTATAAATGAAATTGGATTCATTCCCTAAACTAGATGTACTATGTACTTTTGCTAGCTGAGTTTCTTTCTTTTAAAATTGTTTATTGCTGATTTTTACAAAAGAGAAACAAAAATCCAAAGTTGAGACATATAATGTGATGGAATGTTGAGTACTAAATGAATTATCCAATATGCCTTATCCCAACATTCTTCACACCTTTTTATTATCAATCATTAAACCTACAATTGTTGTGTATGATGAAATCATAAGTCTTCGCACGTTTTGATCTGAGGTACAATTCTTCATCATGTAAATAAATGTGTTGAAGTTGAGCATGATAAAAAATCAACAGATTATCGACCATTAATGGATGTCATTAACCAATGCGAGACCACTCACCTTTAATGATAATAAATGTCAAGTTACCACAATACGTCTTGCAATGTAAAAATAAATGGATTAGTGTCGAGTCACATGCAAGATCCGGTGAGTAGGGGACATTGATGTATTCCCATTGATCACCAGTGGGAGAACCTTCCATTAATGTATGTAAGCCTAAATGTATTGAAAAATATCCCCTAACCTTCGACCCCATAAGAGGTGTTGAATTCGATGGGTGAAGGTTGTTAGAAAGAGGGCCTTAAGGAATCTACCATTAGCTAACATGAGAACAAATAATATTTGGAAAACTATGATTTAAAGATCAACAATATGATACAAACAATAATTTTTTCCCACCAGAGACTAGTTTTCAAGAGGAAACCATACCTAGCTGAGCCATGGAAGTGATTTTCATGGTTGGGCTTATTTTCTCTTTACTTTTCTTTTATTTTTATATATTTTTGTTTCATATTACTTTTTTTTTTTTTTAATTATCAAATAAAAAGAAATAACTTCAAGGAGAGAGATCATGGGTAGGAAGATGCTCTTCCTCCCTAGCCACTTTCATTTCATCTTTTTGACGTATATCTGAAGTGAAATCTACTTTGGACATTAGTTTATGGTACAACCTCAACCTATGCCCATTCACAAGGAAATAAGTGTGTTCTTAATCAATGGTATTGATCCAAACTGATCCATTCTCAAATATTGTTTCTACTTCATAAGGTCCCAGCCATCGAGTAGTAATCTTCCCTTTGAAATTTCTAAACATTGAATCGAAGAGGAAAGCTCAGTCCCCTAGCTGGAATTGCTTTATTTTGATAAATTTATCTTGCCATTTCTTCTTTTGTTGTTGTACCAAGGTGGTCTATTGGATTCCTGGAGCATTATGGGCCTACAATACGACCTAGAGGAGTACTATCAGATTCACCCCCTATGATTTGGTCTATGGGAATCTACCATTGGCTAATATGAGAATAAATCATATTTGGAAAACTATGATTTAAAGATCAACAATCTTCTACAAATAGTGAGTCTCCCATTAGCTAACATGAGAACAAATAATATTTGGAAAACTATGATTTAAAGATCAACAATCTACTACAAATAGTGAATTTTTCCCATGAGAGACTGGTTTTTAAGAAAAACCCATACCTATTTGCGCCATGAAAGTGATTTTCATGGTTGGGCTTATTTTCTCTTTAATTTTCTTTAGTTTTTATATATTTTTTCTTTATATTACTTAATTTTTTTAATTTTTTTTTATCAAATAAAAAGAAAGAACTTCAAGGAGAGAGATCAGGGGTAGGAATATGATCTTCCTCCCTTAACACTTTCCTTTCATCTTTTTTATGTATATCTCCAGTGAACTCTAATTTGGACATTAGTTTATGGTACAACCTCAACCTATGCCCATTCACAAGGAAAGAAGTTTGTTCTTAATCAATGTTCTTGATCCAGATTGATCCATTCTCAAAGACTGTGTCTACTTCATAAGGTCCCGGCCACTAAGTAGTAAGCTTCCCTTTGAAATTTCTAAAAATTGAATCGAAGAGGAGAGCTCAATCCCCTAGATGGAATTTCTTTATTTTGATAAATTTATCACGCCATTTCTTCCTTTGTTGTTGTACCAAGGTGGTCTATTGGATTCCTGAAGCATTATGGGCCTACAAGATGACTTGGAGGAGTACTATCAAATTCACCCCCTATGAGTTGGCCTATGGGAATCTCCCATTAGCTAATATGAGAACAAATGATATTTGAAAAACTATAATTTAAAGATCAACAATCTCCTACAAACAGTGAATCTCCCATTAGCTAACATAAGAACAAATAATATTTGGAAAGCTATGATTTAAAGATCAACAATCTACTACAAACAATGAATTTTTCCCACTAGAGACTGGTTTTTAAAAAAAAACCATACCTAGTTGCTCCATGGAAGTGATTTTCATGGTTGGGATTATTTTCTGTTTACTTTTCTTTTAGTTTTATATATTTTTTCTTTATATTACGTTTTCTAAAAAAAAAATTATCAAATAAAAACGAAGAAATTCAAGGAGAGATATTAGGGGTAGGAAGATGATCTTCATCCCTTACCACTTTTATTTCATCTTTTTGACATATATATGCAGTGAAATCTGAATTGGACATTAGTTTATGGTACAACCTCAACCTATGCTCATTCAAAATGAAAGAATTTTGTTATTAATCAATGTTCTTGATCCAAAGTGATCCATTCTCAAAGACTGTTTCTAGTTCATAAGGTCCTAGCCATCGAGTAGTAAGCTTCCCTTTGAAATTTCTAAACATCGAACTGAAGAAGAGAGCTCAGTCCCCTAGCTGGAATTGATTTATTTTGATAAATTTATCATGTCATTTCTTCCTTTGTTGTTGTACCAAGGTGGTCTATTGGATAACATCATGTCTAATATTAATCAATATCCTTTGTTGTTTCCCCTCTGTTAGATCCATTCCTAACTGAGCTTCTGTTTGGAAAGTCTTTATTTGAAATTCTATTGGGAAAAGGACATGTTTCCCATAGACCAACTCATAGGGGATGAATCTGATAGTACTCCTCCAAGTCGTCTTGTATGCCCATAATGCTTCAAAAAGCCAATTTTCCCAATATTTATGGTGTATCTGCACTATTTTTGTCATAATGGCTTCTAGTACCTTGTCGGTGGATTCTACTTGTCCGTTAGCTTGTGGGTGGTATGGAGAAGAAGTCATGTTCTTGATTTTGTACTTCTCAATGATGGACTTAATAATCCTTAATGTAAATTGTGTCCCTTGGTCTATGAAAATTTCTCTAGGCACACCAAATCGAGTGAAAATATATTCATAAATAATTTTTTCTATTGATTGTTCATTAGCTTTAAATAGAGACTTAGTTTCTACCCATTTTCTACTGTAATCAATGCAAACAATGATATACCTTTTCTTCATCGACATGGGAGTGATGGGCCCAACGAAATAGAATGGTTCAATCAGTAACTATGTATGTAATGGAATCTTGTTGGACTGTACTAGTCATCTCATTCTATGAAAAATGTCACAATTTTGTACATACTTTTTGGGATCCTTAAAAAGCATGGGCCAATAGTACCCTGACTGTAGTACCTTATAGATTGTTCATTTATCCTTGAAGTTCCCTCTGCATGGTTCATCATTACAATCATTTAAGATATCAAACATTTCATCTTCTTAGACACACCTTCAAATGATGAGATTTGCTCTAGTACGAAACAAATCACCACCAAACCATGAGTAGGAAACACTTGTTCTTATAATCCTTCATTTCTCTCATGATGACAATTGCTGGGGTATCTTTTTTGTAGCTAAGTAATTGGTTGTATTTGAAAACCAAGGTGAGTGAGTAGATACTACAAATAATTGTTCACCTGGAAAACTAAAATCTACAGGAACAACATCACCTTTATTATGTATTCGAGAAAGGAAATCAGCAACTATGTTTTCCCTACTAGGTCGATCCACAATGGTGAAGTTAAATTATTGCAGTAACAAGATCCATCTCGTAACACTGCCATTAGTGACTGGTTTTTTCATTAGATATCTTATGGAAGCATAGTCAGTGTGAATGAAGACTTCGTAATTGGTGATATAATACCTAATTTTATTTATAGAATGTACAACTGCTAAGAATTCTTTCTTTGTTACAGTGTAGTTTAAATCAACAGGTGTTATCTTTTTTCTACTGTAATAAATGGCATAATGACATTGATTCTCTTTCTACCCAAGGATGTCCCCTAGAGTAGTGTCTAAGGCATTTGTGGAAAGGTGAAATGGGAGGGACCAATTAGGTCTCCTCAATATAGGTGTATCATAAATATTTTCTTTTAAAGATTCAAAGGCATGATGACAATGGTCATCCCAAAGAAAATCAACATATTTGGACAGTAATTTAAGTAATGGTTCAACAATTGTTTTGAAATTATCGATAAATATCCTATAGTATCCAGCAAGACCAAGAAAACTCCTTACCTCTTTCTGGGTCTAGGAAATCAGTAGTTTCGATAGCACTTCTATCTTAGCGAGATCTACTTCAATACATGCAACAAATATAATATGTCCATGCACTACCCCTTTAGTTAGCAGCATATGGCATTTTTCATGGCTCGGGGAAAGGTTTGTTTCTTGGCACCTAACCAATACTTTTTCAATAGTTTTCAATGCTTCTTCAAACGAGTCGACATATACGACGAAATCATCCATATAAACCTCTATGCAGCCATGAATAAGATCTAGGAATATTCCTAATACAACTCTCTATAAGTTAGCAAGGGAATTACACAATCCAAAGGGTAACACATGGTAGGAAAAATTCCCCTAGGGGTACGTAAACATGGTTTTCTACTAGTCTTCCGGTGCAATTTGAATCTGGTTATACCCATTGTACCCATCTAGAAACACGAAGTATTATTTCCAGCTAGGGTATATAAGACCTGGTCAATTAAAGGAAGCGGGAAATAATCCCTCATGGTGGCTTTGTTTAGTTCATGATATTCTACGCAGATGTGCCATTTCCCATTCTTCTTAGGTACTACTGCTAAGGGGGAAAGCCATATACTGTCATAAATTGGGTAAATGAAATTAGCATATAGAAGTTTATTTAATTGCTCTTTAACTACCTCTTTAAGTGTTGGGTTCATCTGTCTTTGGGGATTCCTAACAAGTTGGGAGTCAAATTGGGTGTAGATGTGTTGTGATTAAGTTTTTGGGTTGATCCCCTTCATGTCATGGTAGTCCCAAGCAAAGGCATTTAACTATTTCTGCAAGACTTGGATCAAATTTTCCTGTTGGGATTTTGTAAGTTCATTATTAATACGAAAAAATTTGCCTGGGCTAATATTCGTAGGTGTACTGTAAGATTCAATTTCCTATGTGGTGGCTACTATTGTACTACATAATCAAGAAAAAACTATAATATCAGTATTTTCCTATACATCAGTTTCCAAAATATATTCTAATGGAATGGTGAATGGATTATAACTATGAAAAAAATTAGAATCACAAAGAAAAGATGAGTTGATTTTCTTCTGTACATTCTTTGAAATTTCTTACCTGGTCTATTGTGCAAATAGGTTGCACTGCGTCTTCATCACTATTTGATTCATCCAAGCATGGAACATTCCCTGACTCCATGAGATATTTTGCAGATGGATATAGTGTTACTCTTTTTACTGCACCCCCATGGGAGATGAACACGTTTTTGGATCTTCATCCTATAAAAACATATGTGGTAGAAATCCATGGTCTTCCAAGTATTATAAGGTGGTCTCCTGATGAAACTTTGGGCTACAAGACCAAACATTCTACAGGATATTCTAATGATTCTAGGGAAACAATAACATCATCCAATACTCCCTCTAGCTTTACTTTAGATCTTTCGGCTAGCTCAAGAACAATAGGAGTTGGGAGAAGGTTTGACAATTATGATTGCTTAATGGTATGTAAAGTCATGATATTTATGGCTGCTTTGAGTTCAATCAAGGTATTCGTTATGTGAATCACATTAATATGCATAGAGATGATAGGGTTACCAGGATCTATGTATTTTTCTTCCAAGTTTTGTCTCATAATTAAATCAGTAGACTCTCCAATGAGGTTTATGGTGGGTGGGTTCTTTCTTTTTCTCCCTAGATTTTTCAAGAAATGTTCCCTTAGTGTTTTAGCGTAAATAGGTATATATTTAAGGGCCTGCATGGAAGGAATTATAACGCAAAGATTTTTAAGTTCGATGATCGAATCGTATTCATGAGAGGTCATTGGTTTACTCATATTCAAATTTTTGATAAAGATGGATCATTTGATGAAGAGGGTTGTTCTGAATGAAGGGTTTTTTGCTTTATTACAATAGGGGTATCATCATCAGTTGTTGGAATAAGATATACTTCTTCTACTTCCTCTTCAATGATAATGGTTTTTTTTAAGCACCTTCCCCAATCATAAGTGGATATCTCGTAACTCTATCAAAATAACCACATAAGTCGGGAAGGGATGCAACCCAACTTGCAAAGAAGGATGGGATACCTTATTATTTGGGTTAGTAATAGGATGCACAAAGAATTGATTGTTGCTAAGAGGTTGTGTAGATGGTAGCTACAATTTTTCAGGTTTCATGGTTTACAAATGTTGTTTAGTAGACATTTGTGATGAATATGGTTGAGAAGGGTAAGGAGTGAGAATTGTTGAGGTTGCATGGGGTATTGAGATTGTGGAGGATACGCGTAAGAGCGCATAGTCCCGTAACTAGACCCTCTCCAACTGTAATGTCCTTAATACGAACCCCAGTTGTAATTGTGCATATAAGTTGGTGAGACGTTGGTACCAATTGTAAATTTAATTGTGCATATAGGTTGGTGAGTTGTTGGCACCATGTTGTGGTTTTGTGTGCACCTGAGTAGTGTGCGATGATTATTTGACAGAGAAAAGAGTGTGCACATTCCATAATGTTGCGTGCACCTAGGTAAGTGCACGAGGATAACTAAGTTATATATATATATATATATATATATATATAATATGAGTATGAGCCCTAAGGGCTAGCTCAAGTGGTTATGAGCCAAACATGAAGCTATCCCCAGCGGAGGAGGTCATGGGTTTGAATCTCGTGTTCCCGCTTGGGGTTAGGCCTGCCATGGATGTCAGGGTTGGCAGTATACCCCATTTACCATCCATGAAGTGGGGAAGTACTTGGGGGTTTATCGTGAGATATTATATATATGAGTATGTATATGTATTGAGGCTAGAGATCCTATGTGATTATTGGGCTGGTGCTCCGTGAAGAAAATAGGATAGAGTGCCTTTTATTGTAAAATGTAATCACATTCAAATTATTAATAATATCACATATTTGTGTGTATATTGACTCAAACAAAAATATACGAGAACTAAAATCCACCGAAAAATGGAAAAGGGGGCAATTAATCCAAGGGAATATTTTATTAACAATTCCAAAAATGTTTAAGTTATGGATAATTATTTATCCTAAGTTCCTAAGAGATGGGAACGAGTCACAAAGTGGATAAATCCATTTATGAAGGTGACATGTTTCCATTTTAAGGCATGCAACATATATTGTTTCCCTTAGTGTATTTCGGGGGATCCTTTTCATTATTCACCCATTCCTTCATTTGGAGATCGAACTCTCCTCTGTGAAGGAATTGGGTCTTGTTGTAATTGATTGTCATTATATAACCTTTTGCTTGGGTCAAGGAGTCAATATGTTGAAGAGGAAGGTTATCAGGCTCGTGAGCATACTCTCCAGGTGAGAGTCTTGTTATCCAAGAAGTAGGTTGTCAGGCTCGTGAGAAATCTCTCCAGGTGAGAGATTGGCTAGGAATTCTTCCCTGGTGCGCTAGGCATTAGTTGCAGTGCTATGAGACTTCTTGATTTGGCTTGTTGTTGAAGCCCTGTAATGAGGGGATATAGTCTAGTTGTAGCATCAAGTACCTTGGAATGAGAAATCACTAGGAACCCTTTTTCCCTAGTGAAGTTATACCCCAGTTAGGCACTAGGAACCAAGTAATGAGAAATTACTAGCAAGTACGTTTTTATAGTACCTTAGTTAGGCACTAGGAACCCTTTTTCCCTGGTGAAGTTATACCCCAACTTAGGGGTGACATGTTGTTGAAATATTATGAGCAACAAAGTCTATGGCTAGCAGGAACGTCTATGTCATGTATGTAGTTGGTGACTTTTCATAAAAGATAAGTGTTCTTTATGTGTTTGTCTAATTTACTATGTGTTCTTTACTTATTTTTATTATGGTTATTTATTGTATGATGGTTTCATATAAGTAATCATTGTTCTTCTATATAATGTTGTTATACTTGTAAGCATTATGTTATTATTCAGTATAGTAGTTGTACATGTTGTATAATAGTTTTTGTTAATCATCCATGTTAAGATTAACCTAGTAGTATTGGTCATGAACCTTTGAGGAGAGATTAGAATGGTCGTGCGTGTGGGAAAATACTTCCTATCCGCAAGAGGTTGGATGGATGGTGGGTGTGGGTATGCAGTCTGTGCATGCAAGGGGAAACAAAATCTGTGTCTAACACTAGAATGGTTGTGCACGTAGTAGTGAGCACGTGTTCACATAATTTTACGAGCACAATAGTGTTTGAGTGCTCAACATGCTAGTGTGCACAATGGTTTTGTGTTACTTCTGCTATTATGAGTTGTGTCATTAGAGGAAATTTATTTTAGTGCAACCCAACTTGTGGTCATGTGAGTTACCTCAAGTATTACTGTGTATACCAATGTTATAGGGTAGAATATACACACTTGTTTTTGGTAGTAGTGTGGCCCAACTTGGTGGCTGGGAATGATACATTGTGGCATCAAAAAATGAACTATTGAGATTGTGTAATGTGGCCCATCCTGGGGGATGTGAACATTACATTGTGGTATTAGAGCCATTGGTTCAACATTGGACTTGTATAGGCCAAATATCAACATGAAATTGTCACACATGCTAAGTACTGGTGTTGCATAGTGTAGAGTTTATTGTGCATGAAAACATATGGGTGTGCGGTACATATATGTGGTGTGCGCAAAGTATTGATGTGTAAATGTGTGCACTGGAATTTGGGATGTCAAAATCATCCAAGGAATCTGAATAAAGAATTCTAACAAAAAGAAGCATATATTTCATGTAGTTTTCACATGAAATCACCTAAAAAATATTATTTCCTGCACATTTTGCAGAATTGTTAGGGATTAAATCTAGACGGAATCAGTGCATAAAGTCCAAAAGGTAGGGAAGATGTGTAGATAACTTACATCCATGATGATGAATTTTGATATTTGTATGTTGGTTCAATGTGGATGGAATGGAATTTAAGGAGTGCATAAACTTGGTAGAAACCATAAAGGAATTCCAAAAAGATGTCCAAAGCTATAAAGTTGATAATGAAAGGCTTATGAAATCCAAGGATAAACAAGATGGATTCAACATCAAGTTGATGAAAGTATTGGATAGAATAGAAAAGAAAATGGATAAGAGGACAAATTCAATCAATTCAAAAAGTCACAAGTGTCATGGTGAAAGACAAGAAGAAAGAAGTGCTTATAGGAAACATAACCACTCACCAAAGAATTTGTTTAGGAAAGTGTGCATTAGCTCAAGTCAATCTCCTTATAGAAAGCATAAGAGAAGGACTAGGGTGGACAAGTTGTGGGGAGAAATGAATAATATCAAGCCTCATACATTTGACAGTGAGCATAATATGGATGAATATGTAGAGACTTGGCTCCTGGGTATGAGGAAGTACTTCCAGCTCCATAATTATTATTTGTAGGTAGAACAAAGAATTTCCATCTATTAGCTTAAAGGTAAAGCATCAATTTGGTGGGATCGGTTGGTGTAGGTGCAACACATTGATGAGAAGAAGGTTACTTGGAGGGAGTTCAAGAGATATTTTGAAAGAAAATACTTAACCAAGCGATACTATGACAGGAAAATGTAGGAGTTATTTGAACTCAAGCTTGGGAGTATGACAATAGATGAGTATGAAAGAACATTCTTAGAACTGTTGAAATATGTCGCATTCATCAAGGATGAGAAACTTAAAATTCATAGGTACCTGAGTGGGCTGCCCTCATTTATCAATGATAAGATACAATATGATGATCCCAAGACATTAAGGAAACCATAAGACATGTTAAATGTCTTATGGTCAGCAAAAGGGAAGACCAACCTTCTAAAAGTCTTGGGAGTACAAGATGAAAAGAAAGGTGGAACAGAGGATGAAGGGGACTAAGCCACCATTTTTCAGAAATACTGCGCAAGGACATCCAACTCCCAATGAATCTAGAATGTCTGAGAAAATGGAAACCAGGCCAAGGCAACAACCTATTTGATTTTGGGGTTGTGGTGGAGATCATATGTACAGAGATTATTCTCAAAAAGGTGAAAAGGTGAGGAATGTGCACAGTATACAAAAATTTGTGAGAGTTGAAGACATGGGTATAAATGTACCAAGGATTTACGCAATTGTGGACAACAAGCAACTTGAATTTCATTCGCACATGATTGAAATGGAAGGTAAGATTAATGATAAACCTATTTTTATTTTAATTGATTCAAGATATAGTCATAGTTATATAGATCCTAATATGGTGGAAATATTCCAATTGTTGAGAAGTAAGCTTGGAAAACGTTTGTTGGTGCAGTTAGCTACAGGGGAAAAAAGGAAAATTAATGAGATGGTCAAGGCATGTCCAATGGAAATGAATGGACTACGCACAAAATTTGATTTGAATAATATCATACCTTTGGGCTTGTATGATTGCCTCATTGGTATGGATTGGTTGGACCCACATCATACTATTCTAGACTATAATAATAAGGCATTTACCTACCTAGACGAGGAAGGAAACTTAAGAGTATTTCAAGGCATTCCAAGAGTTGTGACTATCAGATAAATTTCATCCTTGCAATTGAAGAAATGCTACAGGAAAGGTTGTCAAGTATTTGTAGTGCACATGGAGGAGGCACCTAAGGATAAAGTGCCAAATGTTGAAGACTGCATAGTACTGAAAGAACTCGAAGATGTCTTCAAAGAGATATTGGGGTTGCCCCTGAAACGAGATATTGATTTATCTATAAAGTTGGTGTCGAGAGAAGCTCTTGTATCCAAGAATCCTTATAGGATGATATCACTAGAGTTGAAGGAGTTGCAGATGCAACTCAAATAACTTCTGAAGAAAGGGTATATACACCCAAGTGTGTCACATTGGGGTTCCCTAGTATTGTTTGTGAAGAAGGATGGTACGTTGAGGCCTTTTATCGAATTCAATATGTTGAACAAAGTAACAATGAAGAACAAGTATGATTTTCCAAGGATAGATGACCTCTTTGACCAACTGAGGGGTGCACAGATATTTTCAAATATTGATCTCACATCTAGATATCAATAAGTGAGAATTGAAAAAGAAGAAATCAAAAAGATTGTCTTCAGAATGAGGTACATACATCACGAGTTCAAAGTGGTGCCATTTGGGTTGTCGAATGCACTAGTTGTCTTCATGTGTTTAATGAATGGAGTTTTCAGAGAATACTTAGATATGTTTTTCATTGTATTTATGGATGGAATATGTATTTACTCAAATTCTGAAGAAGAGAACAAGTAGAACTTGAGGATGGTGCTACAAGTATTGAGAGAGCATCAGTTGTATGTGAAGTTGAGCAAGTGCTCATTTTACTAGTGACAAATTCATTAATTAGGTCATATTATCTTAGGAGAAGGGATAGTCGTGGATCCATAAATGATATGGGCCATTGAAGAGTGGATGGCACCCAGAAATGTTGTAGAGGTGAGGTCCTTCATGGGACTTGCAGGTTATTACAAGAGGTTTTTTGAAGGATTATCAAGAATTGCACATCCAATCACATCCTTGCAAAATAAAGGTGTGTGATTTGAATGGACTTTGGATTGTGTAAGGAGTTTTCAACACTTGAAGAGTTTGTTAACAAGTGCACCAATTTTGAGGATCGTTTATCTGGACGAAGACTTCATTGTCTATACAGATGCATGAAAAGAATGGATTGGGGGAGTCCTTAGCCATAAAAAACATGTGATATGTTACGAGTCAAGAAAGATAAAGGAGAATGAAAGGCTCTATGTTACTCATGAATTATAATTGGCACCTATATTGCATGCCTTGAAGATGTGGTGACATTATCTCAAACAAACAAACAAAGAGAGTGAATCAAGTGATTGAATATATGCTCAGGATGTATGTGATCGATAAACCATCAAAATGGGAAGACTACTTGTACTTGATGGAGTTTTCTTACAATAATGGGTATCAAGAATCTTTAAAGATGATCCCATTTGAGGCACTTTATGGTATAAAGTGCAACACATTAGTGAGTTGGGATAACCCAACAGACTGCATAGTGGTTGGGCCAGATTTGCTCTGCGAAATGGAAGAGTAGATGGTAAAGATAAGGCTTAATTTAAAGGCTTCCCAAGACAGGTAGAAAATCTACGTAGATAAAGGAAGAACCCACAAGGAATTCAAAGTGGGAGACGACATGTTTATGAAAGTAAAATAAAAACGCAGGTCCCTGAAGTTGGGAATTCATTCTAAGTTGGAAGCATGCTACTCTGGGCCATTTGAAATCCTAGAGAGGATTGGTCCTATCGCATATATGCTGGAATTTCCCGCATCCTTGTGTATTCATAATGTTTTCCATGTATCATTGCTTAAAAATTGTGTACCTGGTGCTAATCATATTATTGATTGGAATGTGATTCGGGTGGATTCAAAAGGAAACTTTTGAGTGTGATTGGTTTTCATATTGGACCGAAAAATCAAATAGCTTTGAAATCGAGCCATGGATATAGTAAAGGTCCAATGGACATGGTACATGTTGGGTTGTTATATTCTTTGCAGTGAAAGTCTAATCAAGTTGAATCAACTTGTGATCGAAGGTTGAGGTGGATGGACAACAACCAAGGTTGAGGTGGATCAACAATAGTCAAGGTTGAGGTGGATCGACAACAACTCAAAGGTCGAGGTAGTCGACCAAGTAAAGTAGAATTAGAAGATATCGACAACAAGTTAACCAACAAGAGGTCAAAGTGTGGGCATGAGATGATCGACTAGAGACCGAATGAAGGATGACTCACAGTCAAATATGACTTGCAGTCAATGATAACAGAATCTCAGGATTTGTGGGATTTGTATCCAATGATCTACATGGATCTGTAACCATTTTTTGGCACAAATATTTAGGGTTTTTCCTGTTGTAAATCCTATAAAGAGGCATGTTGTAATGTCATAAAGGCTAATGCACTAATGTAGTAATGTAAGTTAATACAAAATAACCAGTGTTTAGAGAAATATTTAGATGTAGGTTGTTGGTCATGTAGATGCAAGTTCGATTGGCTACAGGGTTATTCTTGTGCAGGAAAGAGGGTATGATGTCAATTGTGTCTTAGGTGTGGACCAAGGTTAGACATGTAACCTTTTATTCATATTGAATAAGACAACAAGAGAGTAGAACGCTCAAGGAATGTTGGTTTTTTTTATTAAGGGTTTCCAGGGTAAAATCTATGTGTACTGTGTTATTGTTGTGTCATTTGCGTTCTTGATTAAATTATTATTCTCTTCTACTAGGTTTAGTGTGGAAGTGTCTCTTATTTCTTGACATGTGGTATCAGAGAGGGGTTTTCCCTAACAAGTTATCATAGTGGTTTTATGCTTTGGTGAGTATATTAGATATTGATTTACCAATCTTGAATCTGAGAACTAAACCCCAGGTACAGTAAGAGTCGTAACTCATAAATTGTGTTAAATATCGTGGTAAAGAATAGCGTGCAGCTCTAGAATAGATAGAAAAATTCAATGGCCAGAATTTTGAGGTTTGGAATATTAAAATGGAATATATTCTTGTAGATCAAGAACAATAGACAACGAATTGTCTAGGTACCCAGTCGACAGGCATGTCGAAGGAAGAGTGAGAGAAACTCGAAAGAAGAGTAAGAAGTGTGATTCAGATTTGTATTGCAGATTCAATATTACTCAATGTCTCAGGTGAAGATTCAACCAAGAAACTATGGGACAAGCTGAGAAGTTTATACCAGTTGAAATATATGGTAAATAAGTTGTTTCTCATAAATAAATTGTATCTTCTGAGGATGAGTGATGGAATTTCAGAGATTGATAATTTAAATGTGTTTAATGTTACGTTAAGCCAGTTATCCTCTATGGATATTAAGATCATTGATGAGGAGAAGTGTATCATCCTATTATGTTCTTTTCTATAATCTTGGAATAGATTAGTCGTGGCTATTGGGAGTAATACAACCACACTAGCGGTAGAGGATGTGGTTGCTTCTCTGTTGTTGGAATAAATGAGAAGGAAGAACATGGAAGGATCGACCAAAGATGCTCTAGTATTGAGAGGTTGATTGATAGATAGGGATAAAGGAATATTCTATGGTAGAAAGTTCAAGTTGAAGGGTATATCTAAATACCCGGTTCAATCGATGCGAAGATCATGGAAATGAAGTAAATTTGGGAATTATAAAAAGGACTTTAAGTCGAAGGCAACACAAGTTAGTGATGGATCCTATGAGAAGAAATCGACTAAGAGAAATATGACCCCAGACAAGGGAGATAATGTGTACCTGCCGTTGACCAGTACACAGTCAAATCAAGATGTTTGGTTGATAGACTCAGGAGCATCATATCATATGACACCACATAAAGAATGGTTCTATGAATATGAACCATATGATGGAGGTGATGTGTTCATGGGGGACAACTCGACAACTAGAATTGTCAAACGAGGAAGAGTTCGACTAATAATGTAGGATGGGAGGAAAAGAAACCTTACAGGTGTGCTACACATTCCAGGTTTGGAAAGAAACCTAATATATTTCAGTAAGATGAGTGATGTAGGTGTGCATACTCTGTTTCATAAGGATTCATGTAAAATAGTCATAGGTGCTATGGTCTTAATAAAAGGAGTTCGAATTGGTACCTTATACAAGTTGTTAGGGAATGTCGACTTGATTGGATGCAACAACATCATTTCTCCTGAAATTGACTCGACTATGACTCGACTCGACTTGACATCGACATAGCTCAACTCGACTCGAGCTAAGTCGGTACAAGTCGACTCGACAAGAAATGATAAAATCACCCCAACCAGGCTATGACATGAAAGGATGGGACACATTGGAGAAAAAAGACTTCGAGCTATGAAAAGTAAAGGTATGGCCGAAGGGTTTCATGAATGTGGCTTAGAGGTCAAATTTTGTGAACATTGCATATATCAAAAACAAAGTCAGGTGAGGTTCCTATCTAGAGCGACAAGGGCATGTGGGATTCTAGAACTGGTTCACAATGATGTGTTTGGCTCGATTATAGTTCCTTCACTTGGTGGATCCCTATATTATGTCTCCTTCATAGATGATTTTTCTAGGAAGACATGGATATATTTCATGAGGAATAAACCAAAGGTTTTTGAGAGATTTAAGGAGTTTAAATCTCTTATGGAAAACCAGACAGAGAAAAGGATTAAAGTGTTGAGGATTGACAACGATGGTGAATTCTGTGGAAATGATTTTGATCAGTTTTGTAAACAGTGTGGCATAGAATGACAAAATACCACACCATATACCCCACAAAAAAATGGATTTGCCAAGAGAATGAACAGAACATTGATGGATAAGGAAAGGATCATGCTCAGTGGTTCTTGGCTCGCACAATAATTATGAGTGGAGGCACTCGACACTACAAGATATTTGGTGAATATGCCTCCTTCATCGGTTCTATTCGACACGACACCACATGAGGTATGGTCGGGTAAGAATCCTTTGGTGGAACATATCAAAGTATTTGGTTGTGTTGCATTTATGCATTTTCCTAAGGAAAATGGTAGCAAGCTCGACAAGAAGGTAGTCAAATGTATTTTCAATGGATATAAATAAGCATTGAAAGGATATAAGCTCAGGGATCATGCATCAAGGAGAACAATGTATAGTCGATATGTGGTATTCAGAGAAGTTGGAGGAAATTTTGAGCCTAAGGGAGTTGTTTAGACCAAGAATAATCTTGAGATGGTGTGGTTTGAACTAAGGAACAAAGAAGATGATTCAGATGAGTTAACTAAATCTGAGGAAGAGGTGGAACAACAAACTCTAGTGGTAAGGAGGTTAGAAAGAATAATAAAACTAGTCAAAAGTTATATTCCTCCCGACTTCCATTCCACATTCATATTAACTTCTGTAGAAAATGTGCCCAAGTTGATCGATGAGGCAGTCGAATCGGAAGAGGGTAAACTATGGAAGGACGCCATGGTCAAAGAGATGGAATCCTTGCATAAGAATGAGACCTGGGATTTAGTCAAGTTACCTGGTGGAATAAATCTCGTTGGTAGAAAGTGGGTATTCAAGAAGAAGATGAATGTCACGGGACAAGTCGAGAAGTTCAAATCTTGACTGGTAGAAAAAGGCTATTCCCAAGTCGAGGGAGTCGACTTTGGTGAGATTTTTTCCCCTATTGCAAGATTAACTTCCATTAGAGTATTGATGTCTTTGGAGATATAATAGATGGAAGTGAAGGAAGTGTTACTACATCATTCAATCTAGATATAGAATAGATGGATGTGAAGACATAGTTCCTACATGGGGACATGGAAGAATAAATCTATAAGAAACAACCTGAAGGATTATTTATAAATGGAAAGAAAGAGTTTGTGTGCAAAATGAAAAGGTACCTTTATGGTCTAAATCAATTTCCAAGGATGTGGTACCAAACGTTCGACACATGCATCCTTATTTTGGGATTTGTGATAAGAAAAGTTGATCACTACATATATTCCAAGAAAGAAGGTGAGTGTTTCATATATGTAGCTTTGTATGTTGATGGCATGTTGTTGATTGGAAACAACATGGAAACAATAAAGGATGTGAAGAAATAGCTATCCTCCAAGTTTGACATGAAGGATCTTGGTTCAACTAACTTCATTAGGGGAATGGATATTAAGAGATATCAAGCTGCTAGAAATCTTTGGTTGAATCAAATGAAGCATACTGAAACAATTATGAAATGGTCCAACATGCAAGATTGAAAACCAATGAAGGTGACAATTCCTGTGGGAGCAAGGCTTACTGTTGAATAGTGTCCAAAGACATAAGAAGAAATAGAGGACATGGCATGTGTTCCTTATGCAAGTGTTGTTGATAGTATAATGCATGCAATGGTTTGCACTCGACCAGACATTTCCCATGCAGTGGGAGTGTTGAGCAGGTACATGTCAACACTTGTAAAGGAGCACTGTACACTTGTTAAGAGAGTATTCAGGTATCTGTGTGGCATGAAGGATTATGATATATTCTACCAAGCAATACATGGAGGTGATAGTGGTAAATTAAATGTACATGGATTTTTTAATGTCGACTGGGCTGGAGATCTGGATCGACAGAGGTCAACCAACGGATATGTCTTCAAGATGTTCAGTGGATCAATAAGCTGGATGAGTAAGCGATAGGCGATCATAGCCTTTTCAACAACAGAAGAACATTGATGTACAATACCATTTCATAAGAGATATGGTGGAAAGTAACAAGGTTCTACTGGAAAAAGTAGACATGTTGGAAAACATAACAAACTCGATGACCAATTATGTGAGTGTTGTGAAGTTCTCTTGATGCAGAGAGGAAATGAGCATTGTTTCCTCGGGTCTACAAACAAAATTTCATGAATCTCTAGTTTCCACAAAGAATACAACAAGTGCGAGAATGTTGGGTTATTATATTCTTTACAGTGAAAGTATAGTCAAGGTAAATCAACTGACAGTTGAAGCTAGAGGTAGATAGACAACAACCAAGGTTGAGGTGGATCAACAATAAGTTGAAGTTCGAGGTAGTCGACGGGGTAAAGTCAAAGTAGAATATATCGATGACAATTCAACAAAAAAGAGGTCAAAATGCAGGCATGAGACGAACGACTAGGGACCAAATGAAGGCCAACTAGTAGTCGACTCATAATTTGACTTGGAGTCGACTGTAACAAAATCCTGGGATTTGCGAGATTTGTAGCCAATGATCTGCATGGATATGTAACCATTTTTGGGCACAAATATTTAGGGTTTTTCCTGTTGTAAAGACTATAAAGAGGTGTGTTGTAAGGCCATAAAGGATAATGCACTAATTAAGTAATGCAGGTTAATGAAAAATAACGAGTCTTTAGAGAAATATTTAGATGTAGGTTATTGGTCATGCATATGTAAGTCAGATTGGCTACAGGGTTGTCCTTGTGCAAGAAAGAGGGTATGCTGTCAATTTTGTCTTAGGTGCGGACCAAGGTTAGACATGTAACCTTTTATTCAGATTGAATAAGACAACAAGAGAGAAAAACACTCAAGGAATGTTGGTTTTCCTGGTTAAGGGTTTCCAAGGTAAAATATCTGTGTACTGTGTGATTGTTGTGTCATTTATGTTCTTGATTAAATTCTTCTTCTCTTCTGCTAGGTTTAGTGTGGAAGTGTCTCTCATTTCCTGACATTACGATCATGAGGATGCAACTTGGGAGCATGAGGATGGTATGCAAGAAGAGTATCCTCATATTGTTTTAAAACTTTGAAGTTTCGTATGTACATGTGTATGAAATGCACTAAGGATAGGGCATAAATAAGGGGGAGGGGGATGTAAAGTCCCTAATCCAAACCCCAATTTTAATTGTGCATATAGGTTGGTGAGCCATTGGTAGCAATTGTAAATGTGATTGTGCATATAGGTTGGTGAGACATTCACACCAAGTTGTGGTTTTGCATGCACCTGAGTAGTTTGCAACACTTGTTTGACAGAGAAAAGAGTGTGCACATTCCATAATGTTGTGTGCACTTGGGTAAGTGCATAAGGATTGTGCACCAAGGAAAGGGTATGCACATTCCATAATGCTTCACACACTTGGGTAAGTGAGCGAGGATGACAAAGTTATATATATATATATATGAGAATGTACATGTATTGAGGCTAGGGAGCCTATATGATTATTGGGCTAGTGAGTCGAGAATCAAATAGGATAGAGCATATTTTCTTGTAAAATGTAATCACACTCAAGTTATTAATAATATCACATCGTTTCATGTAGACTAACTTAGACGAAAAGAGACAAGGGGATAAACTCCAATGAAAAGGTGTTAAGAGGAAAATCTCTCTATGGCTAGGGTAAACCACAACAGACGAAAATGACTGCAGAAATCAACTATATTGTCAAGTATGCTATGTAAACAAATATGCTATCAAGACAAGATAAAAGGCATACCTCATCCAAACGTTCGATGAAGTCCACTGTTGAGCACTTGACCCAAATAAATATACCTGCAACTAGTCCTCAACAACCAAGGAAAGTAAGAATATGGTGTTAATAAATGATGTTAGCACATTCAATAACATAATCCATTAATAAACATGACAAAAATGCCCATGGAATAATAATTAAAATATTTGCAAGATATCAATTGGATGGGAAAAGAGTATTTCTATTAATATATAATCAACAGAAGTGAAAATGTTACATACTTCCATGTCGGCATGATTCAAAACCAAGACACTAAGTTCCTTCCATTTGGGCCTCCACCACTTCAATTCTCCACCAAAGGCAAGCTCATAAAAGAGAAACAATGAAGTTATCAATCAATAAGGGAAGAGCCTGGGGGCTTAACATTGTGTTCAGACTTAAAGGACAAAGGGATGCAGACTCAATATGAAGTAAACAATTTCTCCAGAATAACTTTTCTCTCAAAGTTGAATTCTTTCTCCTCCTTTCCATAGCTCGGAATTGGCCCATTTATAGCCTTCAAGTGGAACTGAAGGGCCGAGTTGGAACGTTTCCAGTATATGGAAGGCCAAGCATCATAGATCTCCTATCGTGACATGGAAAATCGACACTATTTTTCATTTTTGGGCACAAATCTCGATGTACGCAGACTATAGTGGTGCAACCTGTGTATATGCATGTTGTATAGTTGGCAAGGTGCGTACATGTGGAAAAATGTATTTTTAAGCTCTAGAATTTACAAAAAGGGATGAAAAGTCTGCATAGGTAAATGGAAAAATTCCTTCTGTGCAAGATGGAATGGGATGAGGCAAATCTTGCTATAACAAAAGGGAAAAGGGGGGAAGTAAGCCAAGGGAATATTTTATTAATATTTTTGGAAAAGTATAAATTATGGATACTTATTTATCCTAAGTTCCCGAGAGACGGGAACGAGTCACCAAGTGGCTAAAGCCATTTATGAAGGTGACAAGTGTCCATTTTAAGGAATGTAATATATATCATTGTCCTTAGTGTATTTTTGGGGATCTTTTTCATTATTCATTCATTCTGTCATCTGAAGATCGAACTCTCCTCTAAGAAGGAATCAAGTCTCGTTGTAATTAATTGTCATTTTATAACCCCATGCTTGGGTCAAGGAGTCGAGGTGTCGAAGAGGTGGATTGTCACACTCATGAGAATACTCTCCAGGTGAGAGTATTTATGTCGAAGAAGTGAGTTTGCAGGCCCGTGAGAAATCTATCTAGGTGAGAGATTGGTTGGGAATTGTTCCCTAGTGTGCTAGGCATTAGTTGGAGCGATTTGAGATTATTGATCCAACCTGTTGTTGAATCCCTGGAAGGAAAGTTGGGAAACCGAAGGAATGTTGAGTAGAGAAGGGGCATACTTCCTGGGGTGGGGCATGTTGGAAATATAACTGAGCGGGGGGGGTTGAATCAGTTCTGTATATAAGCTTGAAACTTTTCCTTTTTTTTTTATTCTTTCTAGATTATTATTTAATGTGTTATTTATAACTTAACATGTATAGATATACAATGATCAATCACACAAAATACACAAAGACACTGATTTTTCTGAGGAAACCTATAAAGGGTGAAAATGTCTTCTTCTTAGGATGTCAATCAAGCTCCAACTTTCATGTACATCAGAGTCTTTGAGATCCAACTCAAATATAAGGCTACAACCTTTGATAGCAAGCTAAAACTTGCAGAGAGCACCAACTCTCAGATTTCTCTAGCACCAACTAGATGGAAGCACCAAATCCCAGAATATCTTCTAGCACCAACTAGAATTTAGAGGACTACAATCCTCCCTAGCACCACCCTACCACCCTGAATGAATCTTACAAAACTTTACTTAATTTCTCTATCTCTGATATGGTCTGTTACAACTCCATGTCTCCTCTGCCTTCTTCAGCTTCTATACTCTATTCTACTTCTTCATCGTTCAACTTCTATGCTTTGTTTTTCTTCTTCATTGTTCATCTTCTATGCCCTTCTCCTTTTCCTCCTGCTCTCAACACCACCTATTTTTCAACTTCTCTTCTGCCTTTTATACTATGTGCTACCTCTGCATCCTGTTCACTGCACTATGGATCTCCCCTTCAGATTATGCACTACATCTCATACTACCCACTTGCCTCACACTCTGATAGACACTTTGTCTCTTCTCTATTCTACATGTCTTTCACATGTCGATTCATCTACCTGATCATCATACGAACTCTTCATATTCTCTATCTGTTATTCAAGGTTCTTTGGCTTCTCTGGTAGTTATCCTGAGAATCTTTTGCTTCTTTGTTAGTCGAAGTTCTTCATCTTCTCTGGTTGTTACAACTAGTCAGTTTTTGTCTTCTTTGGCTTCTAAGTCCCTTCCTTCATGTGACCTTTGGCGGTGACCATATGCCTATTCAAAAGGTGCTTCACGTTCTTGGTCTGGCGAGCACTAGCTCCCTATTTTCCTATATGACCTTGGGCGATTAACTTCACATGACCACGTGATTGTGGGTGTGATATCTCTTCTCTTTAGCCCCCTGTCGTATGTGACCTTGGGCTACATCCTTGGGCTATGTCCTTGCGATATCTCTTCTCTTTATCCCCCTGTCATATGTGACCTTGGGCGATTAACTTCACATGACCACGTGATTGCGGGTGTCTCCAACAATGGTTTGGGATTAACTTATTTTCTCCTCAAAATCTACCTCCAGCTACCATGTACCCCTTCTCTGATATCGTGGTTTCAATTCTGGCCTGCCCTCACAAAATTAACTTCCAAGCAACTTTTGATCCTGCAATTAGGTATGATTTTCGATCTCACAGTCTCTACCAGATTCCCTTGATCAACAAATATGATCTATTGTCTTTTCCTGACTTCTTACCTCTGTCCACGCGCGATTCTTAGTCTCAATGACCAAGTGACATGTGGCCCTCCAAACCAATGAACGAAATCAATTTTGATTTTTGGGCTTCGGGAGTCTCGATTCTTAAACTTTGCTTGCTCCTGTAGCATTTCACATGGATTCCATGATCTAACAATGTGTGGTATTCTCGAATCAATGGTCACAATCCATTCGGGTATTCGGGGTTCAGAAATCTCAACTTTACAACCTTTCAACCTTCCTCTGATTTTTCCTGAAGCTAACAATCCACTGACATGTGTCCCTTTTGGATCAATGGTCATGATCCCTTCAGGTATTAGGGGTTCAAAAATCTCAACTTTTCAACCTTTCAACCTTCCTTTTCTTTTTCCCGGAGCTGACAATCCACTAACGTGTGTCCTTTTTAGATCAATGGTCATGATCCTTTCGCGTCTCCGGACTTCAGAATTCTCAAGTCTCAACTAGAAATCCTTGAAGTGATATTTATCCAAAATATTAGATCAGCTGACACGTACTCCCCTTGACGATCAACGATCAATAGTTGTCTTTGGCAATTTTCACGTTCTCCCCATCCACAAACTTTCGAAGTTGTGGATCTCGTGCCACCTGTTCTCCTCGACGATGGACGACCCCTAACCACTTTAGGACTTCAGAACTTTGGGCAAGTGCTAGTGGTAAATATCCTGAAGTAAAACTTCATAGTGACGTCACTTACTTACGTCACTTGTGTTGGAAGATTGTTTGTTGTCATTGATGTCAACCCTAGTCATTGGTTTTGGACCGCAATATTGATGAAGGTATTTGCACATGAAGGACAATGCACATGCAGATAAACCACCCATGGATGGATAGTATAAATCACTTTGTTTCTAGTGGTATGTGTCATGTCACGTGGATCCTCATGGTTGAGGAGAAATGAATTTTTAAAGATGACAAAGTGAATTGAAGAAGGAAGTACATGTAGGCCCTGAAGATAATTAAAGAAAAGAATTACAAAATAAGAAAGTGTCAGGTCGACCCTAATGTTAAAAGGAAGTGACATAAATGGTATAAATAAATATCATTATATATTCATTTTACACACAAGCTGAATTTAAGAGGAAATCAGAAGTAAAGAAGGCCGGATTTCAAGGGAGGATGAAGTATTTTGGTGATGTGTTCTAAGGTATGTTATTTTCAGGTCATCTTACCATTTTCACTATAACTTTTTTTCTAGAACGATTCAGATGGTTAAATTGATATGGTAATGAGAATAAATATCAAGGTACCTATGGTAAAAGTTTCATCTCTTGATTCTCTATAATTATGGAGATACACTCTATGGAAGATAGAGTTTTTTACCAGTCCTGAAGCTAGTCAATAAACAAGTGTTTCAGGTAAAACATACATAAATTCTTCATAGAGAATCCAAATGAAGTGGGACAAATTGCATTGGAAAGAGTACAGACTTTAGTTTTAGAATATGATGTTAAATATTGAGCGTGAGACATTCTGTACAAGTTTGGTCTACTGAATAAACCATAATTGAACAAGGTCTACCATTTTCTCTATAAATTCTTTTTGGGGAGGATTCACGGAGAGAAACTTGGAGAATTTTCAGAGAATAAATTGAGTAATATTATCTATAGGATCAGAGTATTCCAAGATTTTTCAAAATTGCAGAAATTGAAGAAGTCTCAAGAAGCATTATCAGGTTCTATGTGATGGTTGGTTGATGGTGGTGATTTAATGTAAATTTTTATTATCTCTCATATATTCTTGGGTGGAAGGAAGGGGCAATGATGGAGAGTTCAAATCTCTCTTGATATTGGAGTATTGTATCTTCCTCTTGGAGGTTTATCCCTCCCTTTACATTTGGAAGCTATAGCTACCTTTGGAAGTCATTACTTCCCTTGAACAATAACTATTGATTATTTCTCATATATTGTGCATGGTGTATTGTGGTGTATAGGTGTAACTCTTATACTATTGTTCATTTCTCATTGAATATAATTGAATGGTTTAAGTATAAGTTGATTTTTTTTTTAAATTGTACTTGATACTGATTCAACCCCCTCTCGGTATCAACAATTGGTATCAGAGCGGGTTACCTTCAGTACAATTTAACCACTGGAAGGAAGATCCTAAGAAGAAATGGAAGACAAAATTCCAAATGGGATTCCACCATCTGATGGAATCAATTTTGAATACTGGAGTAATAGAATGGAAACTTACTTGAAATATCTTGGGGCAGATGTTTGGTTCTCAGGTTCTTCAGGATACAATGCTTTGAAGAAACCAAAGAATGCAGCTCAAAAGGAAGCAAAAAGGAACAATAAATTGGCAATAGATACCATCCTGGATGGATTGATAGATTCAGTTAAATCCAAGGTGGGATCATGTGCATCATCAAAATAGATTTGAGACAAGATACAATACCTTTATGCAAGGGAAGAAGAAGAAGAAGTTGAAGCAAATTAAAACATCTCAGATTTCAAAGAAGAAAATAGAGGTCAGTTCTTTTTCTTTAATTGTGAAGGAGTGGGACATGTTGAATTTGAATGTCCTCATCCAAGGATTTAAAGAGATGAAACTGAAGAAGAAAAGTCCAATGATGAAGAAAATCATGAAGCAAAAATTATTCAACAAGAAGATAAGAATATTAATTATGTGATATAATGCCAATGGATGTATGCCATGTTCTATTGGGAAGACCTTGATAATATGATAGGAAATACATTCATGATGGTAGAAGGAATACTTACTCCTTAGAGAAAGATGGAAATAAACATATGTTGTTTCCTTTGAAGGATGAAACAAGTAAAGGTGAATCAGGACCTACTGTTCTATTGATGAGTGGAAAAGAATTGTTGCAAGGGATTAAGAAGACTAAGGAGTTACATTTTTCTCTAATTGGTAATCCAAAGGTGATATTTACTTCTACAAAATCAAGTGATCTACTTGAATAAGTTCAAGGTATGCTTGATGAGTTTGTTGATATTATAGTAGATGAACTTACTAATGCATTACCACCTGTGAGAAGTATCGGTCATCATATTGATTTGATACCTGGAGCAAGTTTTCCTAACAAAGAAGCTTATAGATTGACTCCTCAAGAAAATGAGGAAATTAAGAAACAGGTGTAGGAATTGTTGGATAAAGGACTAGTGAAGGAAAGCTTGAGTCCATGTGTAGTACCAACAATGCTTAGCCCAAAGAAGGATGGAGGATGGCACATGTGTACTGACTCCAAGGATATCAACAAAATTACTATCAGGTATAGGTTTCCCTTACCCCTAATTGATGATTTGATGGATTTTTTATCTGGTTCAAGATACTTTTCAAAAATAGACTCAAAAAGTGGTTATCATCAGATGAGGATTGGGGAGGGGGGTGAATGGAAAACTGCATTTAAAATAAACAGTGGTTTGTATGAGTGGTTGGTGATGCCTTTTGGGATAACAAATTCACCAAGTATATTCATGAGATTAATGAATGAAGTGTTGAAATAATACATTGGGAAATTTGTTATTGTTTATCTTGATGACATTCTGATTTACATTTAGACTAAAGAGGAGAATTTGAAGCATCTTGAGATGGTTTTGAGTAAACTGCAGAAGAAGAAATTGATGATAAATTTGAAGAAGTGTAGTTTCATCAAGAAGGAGATGATATATATGGGATTTGTAGTCTCTGAAGAGGGATTGAAAATGGATCCAGAAAAAGTACAGGAAATTCTTGATTGGCCAACTCCAAGAAGTGTATATGAGGTAAGAAG
Organism: Picea engelmannii; assembly: GCA_009831015.1. Taxonomy (NCBI): domain Eukaryota; kingdom Viridiplantae; phylum Streptophyta; class Pinopsida; order Pinales; family Pinaceae; genus Picea; species Picea engelmannii. The sequence goes on from ML799400.1 coordinate 351,080, forward strand.
CTTTCATGGTCTTTCAAGTTTTTATAGGAAATTCATTAGAATTTTCAGTCATATTTTTGCACCCATAGTTGATACTATCAAAGAGAGTAGACAACCATTTAAATGGACAAAAGAAGATGATAGGAGTTTAAATCATTGAAGAAAAAGATCACTAAAAAACCTGCTTTGGCTTTACCAAGTTTTGATCAAACTTTCCAAATTGAAACTGATGTCAATGGGACAACAATAGGGGTTGTATTGAGTCAAGAGCAGAGACCAATTGCATACTTTAGTGAAAAGTTGAATGAGTAAAAACATAAATATTATTCATATGATAAAGAGTTTTATGCTTTTGTCCAAGCACTTAAGAAGTGGAGGCATTATTTAATGCCTAAGGAATTCATTTTATATACGGATAATCATGCATTTCATTTTATAAGTAGTCAACACAAGATGAACCAAAGACATGCTAAATGGATGGAATTTATGCAAAATTTCACTTTTATGATCAAACATACAAGTCGAAAATCTAATAGAGTTCTGGATGCTTTGATCAGAGTAAATTTAATTTTACAAGAAGTTAGGGTTAGCACTTTAGGATTTGATGAATTGGTAGCAATGTATAAAGAGGATTCCTATTTTCAGGAAGTTTATGTAGATTGTGAGAACCATGTTTAGCATAATAGAGATCAATGGCTAGACTTCATGTTGCAAGAGAGTCTGATGTTCAAAAACAGTAATCTATGCATACCTAAGTGTTCCATGAGGGAAAATTTGATAAAGGAAAAGCATAGTGGAGGGTTGTTAGGACACATTGGTTAGGACAAGACATATGCTCAGATAAGTAATTTTTATTATTGGCCAGGAATGCAGAATGATGTAAAGAAATTTGTGAAGAAGTGCAGGATCTATCAGCATGCAAAGGGGAGAATTCAAAACACAATATTATATCATCCTCTACCTATCCCAAACAGACCTTCGGATTCTATCAGCATGGATTTGTTTTTTGGTTTACCAAAAACTCATAGGGGAAATGATTCTATCTATGTTTTGGTAAATATATTTTCAAAAATGGCTCATTTTATTGCTTGTAAAAGGACTAATGATGCAACTAACAATGTAAATTGTAGATTATAAACTTGTACAATATCTACTGCAAACGGATATTCAGAAAAAGAACAGAAAAGATACAATGGAAAATACAAACATTACACAGAGATATTTCCCCTGGAAACTCAAGCCGGGAAAACCAACATATTCTATATTCATTCATATGTAATACATTGTTTACAATACAATATACATATAGGAGCCAATGAAATACAAAACCCTAACCCAATGACATGGATTAGTCCAAAACCCTAATTCCTTAACCGGAAATAGAAAACCATCAGCAAAAAACCATGTGTCGGAAGACCACCTAAATACGTGACACATTTCCCGAGGAAGGTGACAGATTTCTCGAGGCAAGTGACACTACTAGTCATGCAAAGAATATAACACATACCCAAAATTCTCCTACTTTTTTTTTTCTTTTCATACAGGGGGTTACAGGGTTACATAGTCAACAATCTAGGGCAGCAATGCCCATGGATCCTCTACACCAAGAGAACTTCTCAGTGCTCACAGATTTTGTTAATGGGTCTGCAACATTCTTCAAAGTGTCCACCTTTATCAATGATACTTTCTTTTCTTCAATCATGTCTCTCACAAAGTGATATTGAACATCAATATGATTTGTCTTTGAATGATAAGTCAGGTTCTTCACCAGAAATATTTCACTCTCACTATCACACTTTATCCTTACAGCTTGTTGTACCAACCCAATACCTGAACACAATCTTTGTAACCATATTTCTTCCTTACTTGCATGATTGGTTGTCATGTATTCATCTTTTGTAGTTGAAAGTGCCACTACAACCTATCTTTTTCTCATCCAACTTATTTCTCCTCCAAATAGGTTAAACACATACCCACTTGTATATCTCCTACGATCCAGATCTCCAGCCCAGTATGCATCCACAAAGCCATGTATATCCACCACTCTGTCCAATCCCGGTCTTCCTTCGTAGCACAATCCATAGCTAGCAGTGCCATGCAAATACATCCAAACCCTTGTTACTGTTGTCCAATGCTCCTTCCCTGGTTTTGACATATACCTTCTCAGAACTCCCACTGCATGTGCAATGTCCGGTCTAGTACATACCATTGCATACATGAAAATTCCAACTGCACTCGTATATGGAACATGAGACATGTCCTCCTCTTCTTCATGTGTCTTGGGACATTTATCTACATATAAATTTACATCAACAGGAATAGGAACCTTGACCAGTTTACATTCCTTCATATTAAACCTCTGCAATATTGTCTCAACATATTTTCTCTGATTTAACCAGAGTTTCTTCTTTTTCTGATCTCTTTTAATTTCCATGCCCAAAATGAAATTTGAAACACCGAGATCCTTCATGTCAAATTTAGAGGACAACTAAGTTTTCACATCCTGGATAATCTCCTTGTTGTTTCTTATCAGCAACATGTCATCCACATACAAGACCAAA
>ML799400.1:359647-396400 GCA_009831015.1 Picea engelmannii
TTAAAAGATAGCATTAGTCCCAAGGACTCTATTTATTGAGGATTAATTGAATTTTTTGCAAAGAGGCTATAAACACATGGTAAAAATCCTAACTATTTTTTTCTAGCCAGGTAAAATTCGAAGATGTTGGTTTCATTTGGATAATCCATTCCATTTCATCAACATTTATTTGGAAACCATATTGGGGAAATCTTCAATATTTCTCCAGTAGTTGTATTTCATTTATGACCATACCTATTGTGCATCAACCTGATATCGGTGATGGTTTAGATGATCATAGCAGTATTTCCTTGTCCCTATTCTGCACAATTCTGGAAACAACCAATTCATGAACTGAGCTTCATCAATCCTCAGAGGTCATTTCTCAAGATATTAGAATTAGAGAATAATGGGAATCCCAACAAAGGCTGGCAAGAAATCAACCTCATCGTTAAGAAATTCTCTTATGTCCTCTAGTTCTCGTTCTTCTCGAAGGATGAGAGGTTTGTCTCCAAAAATCAATCTTGTGTCAGAGATAGGAAGAAGAAAGGTTCTCCTAGAAACCCTAGAGGGAAAGCAACACATATCTTTGTATGATTCTTCCATCTCATCAGTATCTTTTATTCCTATCACCTTCAAAATGACATGTTTTGGTTCTTCTTCTGGTGTTGGTCAATATTCTTCCTCGCAATCCTCTTCCTCATCCATAATTGGAAGCATTTTCAATCGTCAGATCCCAGTTCAATCTACCACCAATCTTGCCAAAGTAATCAAGAAATTTGGTTTATTCCAGTTTGAGGAAGATGCCACTAGTACACCTTGGCATGTATGTTCACCCTTAAATCTTGCTCCTTCTACTAATTCCTTTCCTAAATTCAAGGATCATTTGCCAAAATTTTCAAGAAATGGCACCATTTCCACAAAGGAACATCTTAGTGCATTCTCTAATGCATGACATAACATAGGATCAAATGATAATGACACATGTATGCATTTATTCATTTTTCATTAGAAGGAAAAGCCGTTGCTGATTTTTTAAATTTCCTCCTAAATTCTTTTTGACTTGGGATGAATTAGTTTATTGGTTTAAATCAACCTATGGTCAGCCAAAGAATCCAACAGATTTGGTAATGGATTATAATAGCATTATTTTTACAAATGGTGAAACCGTTAAATCTTTCAATCCTAGATTCACCAAAATATACAATCAAATCCTTGAGATGATCCGTCCTCATAACCAAGCTACTTCCATTCAGTATTATAATTCATTTCCCTCTTCTTATCAACATAGGTTAGAAGAGAAAAATGTGATCAACCTAGAGTATTCACTCCAAACTTGTTTGGAGTATGAGGAGCAAATGGAAAGAATGGGTCTTCCTAAGGAAGATTTTGTTAAGAAGATTGAAATGTCAATTGTACTACAACTGGTTCAATATATGAGCAATCATATGATTTCTTTTGAAAGGAAACAAATCACTTATAATTCAATCCCTATCGAATCTTCTTCTCAAGTTGTTTTGAGAAATCAACCTATTAATTCCTTTCCATACAATCAGCCAAAGGTTATTCTGTCTAGAGCTTGGTGTAAATTTTGTGATGACAATCATGAAGAGAGCACTTGTGAGGTTAAGAAAAAATCATAGGAATGAATCTTTGGAAAAATAAATGAAGCAATTGTTGATGCCTTAGATATCGTTCCTGGAGAAGATGTGATGTTAGTGAACACATAGAGTAAATATTATGCTAACAAGGGAAAGGGTGGAAATCCCAAAACTACCTTTTCCCCTAGCTCTTCTTCTCCAAGTACAAATCCTTGGGTCAATAAAGTAACACAAATTCAAGGGGCATAAACCTCTTTACCTTCATCAAAGTCCAACATCATGAAACAACTAGCTAATGTAAAAGAAGATGCAACTCTCTTGGTCATGGTCGTTGTTCCTTAGCAAAAACATCTAAAAAATTACACTGAAGTTAAAATTTCTTCAATAGCTAGTTTATCTGAAAACCTTGATGAAGATGATTCACACGTAAATAAACTAGGGGTAAATAATTTTAAAATTTCTGTAAAAAAATCCACCTTTTTATATTTTTGTAAATATTTTTGATAATTTAGCCCATTGTTTCCTAATAGATGGTGGGTTCTAGACCTAGTGCAATGTCCAATATTATTATGGAAGAACTTGGCCTCTCTTGTACAAATGAAAAAGTGAGAAGCATGGTGTCCTATAATAATTAACAATAATCTACAATCAATGAGATTAAATATGTGACTTTAGTCCTTTGCACCCATATAGAAATCAGAACCACCTAGAATATACTAGTAATTGACATGCCTATTAGTAATTAATCAATCATTTTGGGAAGAAACTGGAAGGATTTAAAAGGTGGTTATTTATCTTTAGATGGATCTCATTTGTCTATTCCCGGAAATGGGAAGAATATAATTGTGTTTTAAGAGAAGGACGGATTTCACCCTACATTGAAAAGGTTCCTCAAGATAATGTAAATTTTATTGAGGTAGATATGAGTGTTTATTCAGTTTTCACTTATGAAGATGGCACTTCTCTTGAACAACCCTACGATTATGAAGATGGTCTCTAACATATGCACTTTGATGGTGCATGTTCAAATGAAGGTAATGGGGTGGGCATTGTTTTATATTCTCTTGCTGGTAAAATTCATAATTTTTTCTATAGACTTGAATTTACTTCCACAAATAATGTAACTGAATTTGAAGCCTTGTTGTTAGGTATTGAAAATTCTTATAATTTAAGTTGTGGTGATCTTACTATTTTTTAAGACTTAGAAATTGTCATCAATCTCAAGAAAATATATATTCCTACTAACAAGTTACTGAAGAGGTACACCCAAGTTGTATGGGCATTGATCCAAAATCTATTGTCCTTTAACATCACTCATATCAAAAGGGAGATGAATTATATCACTGATAGGTTAGTTGTTTTTGTTGATTTTCCTACAAGACAGTTACTTCCCCAAAGACCCGATTGCACATTTTTTTCCTCATATAGACCTCATCTTCCTAACAATGTGGAATATTGGTAGATTTTCCCTTATGATGAAAGCATCTGTTCTTTTTTGCAAAATGAGTTTTATAAGCCTAAGGATATAATTTTTCTTGAAGATAATAAATTTCCTAAAGGCTTCACTCCTCTCAAGAGCTCATTCTCAACAAGTGATGTCAACAACCATAATAATAAAAAGGAAGAGGATTCAGAGAAAAATAGCGGATCTAATTGCCTTGAACATTGGAACTCCTGAATAGCCAAAAGTTTTAAAAGTTGGAGCTCAATGTTTCAAAGAAGAAAAGGATAAATTCATGAATTTATTCCATGAATTCAAGGATGGTTTTTCTTGTTCCTATGAGGATCTTCATGGTTTTGATTCTAGTATTATCCAGCATGTTATTCCAATCAAGGAAGAAGCAAAACCAATTAGGAAGAAACATAGACCTATTAATCCCGCACTTGGGGCCACCATCAGAAAGGAAGTGGAAAAATTGTTGAATGCTCATATTATATTTCCAGTTAAATACTCACAATGGGTATCTAATCTTGTTCCCATAAGAAAAAAGACTGGTGAAATCAGATTGTTTGTGGATTTCCATGCACTAAACAGAGCTAGTGTCAAAGATAACTTTCTCGTCCCTAATATGGAATTAATTTTGCAGCAAGTTTTCGGATCTCAAATGATGTCCTTACTCAATGGTTTCTCTGGTTATAACAAAAAAAGAGTTAAGAGGAATGATAAATACAAAACCACATTTACTACTCGATGGGAGCACTTTTTCTTACGAATGTATGCCTTTTGGCTTATCCAATGTAGGAGCCACTTTTCAAAGAGTTATACAAATAGCATTTGAATATCTTATCGGTAATAGTATCCAAGAATATCTTGATGATTTAAATTTTTATTCAAAAAAATGATCGAATCACTTTGATCATCTTAAGCAAGCATTTTTACGATGTAGAAAATTTGGTATATCTTTAAATCCTACAAAATCTATTTTTGGTGTTACTCAAGGTAAACTCCTTGGTCACATTGTTTCAAATTTAGGGATGAACATAGATACTGAGAGGGTTACCGCAATTTTAAATCTTCCAGCACCCACATCTAAAAATGAAATTCAATCATTCATGGGCAGGATAATTTTTGTTAGAAGATTTTTTCCTAATCTTGTTGTGATGGTTAAGCCTATTCATAACATGATAAAATATGATCAATATTTCTCTTGGAAGAAAGATGTTGAAAATCATTTTTTAGGAATTATGAAGGAAATTAGTTTAGCTCAAGTTTTGGTGAAACCAATTTTTATTAAAGAATTTATAATTTATACGAATTCAACAGAAGAGGCAATTTCTACTTTCCTTATGCAAAAAGATTATCAAAATAATGAACAACCTATAGCCTACATGATTCAAAGATTATCTAAAGATGAAATGAAGTACTCTTTTATCTAAAAACAAATGTTCTATATTGTTAAGGCTATCGAGAAATTTCACCACTTCATACTAGGCAAGCATACACAGGTAAAAGTCCCTTTACCTGATGTTAAGTTTTTGCTTTCACAAACTCTCCTTTCTAGAAAGCTTGCACATTGGCTTGCAAAAATTCAATAACATGATTTGACGATTTCTACTTCTAATACAATTAAGGGATGTGACTAAGCACTCCACTTGGCTCAACATCGCAAACCAAGTGATTCTTCTGAAAACAATGAAAATGATTTGTCAACACTTTTTTTATTGAAAATCAAAATATTGATCTTGATGAACGCCCCTGGTATAAGAACATAATATATTACTTACAATATCAAAAATGTCCTGACCACTTGGAATCTCATCAACGAAGGAGGTTATGCCTTGAAAACTCCAAATAAATGATTTTGGGAAATTGTCTTTTTTTGTAGATATATTGATGGGTTATTATTACAATGTATTGATGATGTTACAACCTAGAAAATATTGAAACAAATACATGGATAAATAGATTCAAATGTTCACATGGGTGGTCATTTTGCAACAAACACCACTACCTTCAAAATTCTAAGAACACAATATTATTGGCCTTTTATTTTTCCCTATTCTTTCAAGTTTACAAAAGCATGTGACAAGTGCCAAAAACTCGTTGGTAGAGGACAATTTTCTGCTATGCCTCTGCAACCTGTTCTTCCTAATTTTTTATTTGCTAAATGAGTTATATTTCATTGGTCCCATAAATCCTCCATCTTCTGTAGGACATGTTTTCATTCTTATAGCCATATATTGATTCACCAAATGGACCGAAGTTGTACCACTTAAACATGCACAAGATGAACATGTAATATCCTTTTTGGAATCAAACATTTTCTCTCGTTTTGGTCTTCCTCTTGAAATTGTTTTAGATAATGGCTTGGATTTTGTTTCTTCAAAACTCACTCAATTTCTTAGAAAATTTGGTGTGAAACACTTCACTTCTTCTACTTATTATCCGCAAGGAAATGGGTAGGTTGAGTCAACTAATAAAAATATGATCAAAATTTTGAAGAGACTAGTAGACAATAAACCATGTCAATGGCAAACACTACTTATATACACTCTTTCGGAAGATAGAACCACCACCAAGTCCAACACTGGACATACCCCTTTCCAACTGTTATATGGCCAGGAAGCCATTATTCCTGTAGAATTGGAACTCACCTCACTTGTATTGCATTACATGATGAAGAATTAAACTCATCAGATATTTCCCAAATAATTAATGTGTTTCTTTCCCTAGAGGAACAAAGAAAGCGTTCTTTATAAAATTTGAGGAAAAGGAAGAAAACAGTTAAAAAATATTTTTACAAAAATACTAAATATGTCATTTTCAAGGTTAATGACAAAGTACTACTTTGAGATGTTGCTCACATTGAAAAGGGAAAGCACTCTAACTTTCATAAGTTGTGTCTAGGTCCATATAAAGTCTTTTTTTCCATAGGTAACAACTCTTATTTGCTAAAAGACATGGAAGAGTGATTATTTTCATTTACAACAAATGGCTCACATATGAATCATTATGTTGAGCCAGATTGATCTGATTGATTATTTTCAATGCTTCTTATATATATTTTTCATAGTCTCTTATTTATATGTGTGTGTGTGTGTGTGTGTGTGTATTCTCATTTATTTTTTTGTTATTATTCAACTAATTTTCCTTTCCTTTATTAGTTTTGAATTTGATTATGCTTTATCATTTTGTTTTCTTTATTTTAAAGCCATTTTCTTTGTCATGCCAACTGCATATTATATTGATCTTGCAAAATCTATGAGAACATAAAGAGACAGATGTTCTTCATGGGTTCGCAATGCTACTTATGTAGTAGTTTCCAAACCTACATAATTTCTTCTAATACATGAAGTGTTAAGTTATTCCTACTTCTACTTTCATGTTCTTCCCTCCATATTGTTTTCTGCAAGAGTGTATCAGAGAAAAAGGTTGACAGTTCCTTAAAATTGATAAAATAAAAACCAAATATTCTCAATTCTATCCAATCTATAAATTGCATACCATGTGGAATCGCCATATGTTGATTCATAAAATCGCCAGCTAAGGCACCAAGCCTGCAAATGATTGCAAAGCACTGTTTTAATTTTTTTATTATATATGATATATAAATATTTAACCATAGGTGGGACCCCCTAGAAAAGGAAATAAATTTGGCAATCCCCTTGTTATAAAGAGTTAATATTGACACTTGATTTTACCTCAGTTTATTTGAGGCATCATGTTGCGTCAGTTATTATCGATTGGGGTTTCTCAAAGTTTTGGTGGTTGGAAAGTCATAGTTGTCCACCATGTTTATTAGCGACAAATTGTTGGAAATATAACTCAGAGGGGGGGTGAATCAATTATGTATATAAGCTTGAAACTTTTCCTATTATTTTTTTATTCTTTCTAGATTATTATTTAATGTGTTTTTGATAACTTAACATGCATAGATATACAATATTTGATCAATCACACAAAATACACAGAGACACTGATTTTCATGAGGAACCCCATAAGGGTGAAAACCTCTTCTTCTTAGGATGTCAATCAAGATCCAACTTTCATGTACATCACAGTCTTTGAGATCCAACTCAAATATGAGGCTACAACCTCTGATAGAAAGCTACAACTTGCAGAGAGCACCAACTCTCATATTTCTCTAGCACCAACTAGATGGAAGCACCAACTCCCATGTTTCTCTAGCACCCACTAGATGGAAGCACCAAATCCCATAATATATTCTAGCACCAACTAGAATTTAGAGGACTGCAATCCTCCCTAGCACCACCCTACCACACTAATTGAATCTTAAAAAACATTACTTACTTGCTCTGTCTCTGATATGGTCTGTTACAACTCCATATCTCCTCTACATCTTCCAGCTTCTATTACTCTGTTCCGCTTCTATACTCTGCTCTTTCTCCTGCTACACACTCTGATAACTTTGTTCAACTTCTCTTCTTTCTTTATACTCTGTGTTTTCTCTGCATGTTATATGATACACCTCTGATATCTAGTTCAATTCTTGTACATGGTCATATTCTACCCACATGCACAACTATCAAAAAATCACACTATCTTCTATGTTCTGCATATCTTTCTCACCTCAAGTCCTCTGCCTAATCATCATTCAAACTCTTCATCTTCCCTAGCAGTTATGTTGTATTTGTTCATCATCAATGGTCATTATCCAAATATTCTTTGGCTTCTCTGGCAGTTATCTTGAACCCATTCATCACTAGTTATTGTTATCCTGAGATTCTTTGGCTTCTCTGGCAGTCACAATTCTTCGTCTTCTCTGCCAGTTACAATTAGTCATTTTTGGCTTCTTTGGCTTCTAGGACCCTTCCTTCACGTGACCATTAGCGGTGTCCATACGCCTATTCAAAAGGTGCTTCACGATCTTGGTTTAGTGAGTGCTAGCTCCTTCTTTCGATATGACCTTGGGCGATGACCTCATGTGACCATGCGATTGCAGGGGTGTCCAAAGGTGGTTTCAAACAAACTACGTTTCACCCCACAATTTACCTTGAGCCTCCACATGTCCTTTCTCCAAAAAGTGGTTTTGATAGTGGCCCCACCTTCATATTTTTAAAGTTCGCGCACCTTCAATCCCCAAAATGCGACAAGACCGTCAATCTCATGATCTTGATGGTGCTCCTCAACTAATGAATCAGATCTAACCTTCTTAAATCGACAGTTGTGATTTACTTCGTGATCCAGGCTCTGGGAGTTTCAAATCTCAAACCTTGCTTTCCTCCGTATGCCAATCTTCTAGAGTGGAAGATCTATTGACACATGTCCTTCTCGAATTAACGGTCGATATCTCCTTCGGGTGTCCAGACTCCGAAGATTTCAAAACTCAACTTCTTGTTTCTTATGAATGGATGTCTTCTGAAATGAAAGATCTGCTGACATTTGTCTTATTTAATCCAACGGCTATCCTCCGCTCCAGGACTTCATCCTTTTCGACTCTTCAATGCTTCTCTTTTCTATGAACGCTTTCACCCGGAGTCAATGATATATTGACATGTACCCTATTGCACGATCAATGATCATGAGTGACTTTGACACTTCGGGCTTCGGGAGTTTCAACTCCTATGCACTCGTTTCTCTCAGAGTAATTTCACCCAAATGCATAATATTCTGACACGTACCCCTTCTGGCAATCAATGTCTAGGGTCTTCTTAGAGTCTTCGATGTTTGGGACTTCGAGACTTTAGGCTAATCACTGCTTCATTCTCCTCTAGAGTGGTCACCTGCTTAATAAGGCATAGGCGGTGGAGACCGCTTGCTATCGGTTAAAACTTCCACTTACATTGTCCTTCCATTGAACTAGATCAATGGTTGAGAATACACCCGAATTGATCTTCATATCGGATGACTGAGAGAGAATTCAGACCTTCATCCTTGGGGACTTTGGGAATTTTGACATTTGTTGATGAATTTCTCGAAGTAAATCTCCCGTAGTGAAGTAGATTTCTTATGTCACTTGTTGACATGGAACGATCCAATTTCCTCTTGACACTTGTCATTATCTGATTATGCCATGTGTACTTTTTGACGTGGTCTTCCACATGTCCTTTCTGATGTGGTATTCCACATGTCCTTTCTGACATGGTCTGCCACATGTCCTTGCTGGCATGGGTGAGACGTGTAGGCAGTGTAGTGGAGGTGGAGGTAGAGTGCAGTAGTGGAGTGTGACATGTAGCGGGTAGTGGAGTGTGACGTCGGAGCGCGGAGGTGGTGTGTATGAGTGGTTTGGTGGTTTACTCAGAGGGGGGTTAGGTGGTAAGTAGTAATGAGCAAGGGGGGTCCAAGTTGATATGAAGGTGACACGTATGAGGGTCCCACATGGGAAATACCACCAACTCGGACCCCCCCCCCNCATGGTTAAAGGAAGAAAGGTCAAGGGGGGGTCTGATATGACCTGTCAATCATAGATCTAAGTGCCCGATTATCGACAGCTGAGATTAGCGTGCCCTTCTTCTAAATTATCTTGTCCTTCCACTTATTTCAATCCGACGGCTGATGGAAATTCGAATGATCGAATTCTCAATTGTTTTTCCCTGCTTATCATATCCTTCATTAATTCAATTTGACAGTTGTTGGTCCTATGGATCGGTGATCCAACAACCACTATCTCTCTTCCTCCTGAACTTATGATCTCTCTGATTTAGAAGGCTTTCTAAGTCTTCACGAGTCTTGACCTTTGCTCCTCATGCGAGTCCATCTCTTGGACCTCGTCTGCACTTCTGGAAACCACTATCTCTTCTGATCTTTCTCATCTTCTTCGCTCTCAAGGTTTCGTTCGCTATTTTTATTGCCATCAATGACCAGCACATTCTTCTTGTAAACATGCCAATAACCTCCCCTTTGGCACTGATGGAAACCCTGAAAGGCTGCACTATTCTTCTTAGACCTCCAAATGTAGCATACAGACAACATATTTTTCTCCCCCTTTGACATCAATGTCAAATAAAACAGAGAGTGACTCTATGATCCCCTTGATCAGATATACTAGGAGAACTCCCCCCCTGATCAGATAGACTATTATAGCTTGATAACAACGTCACACCCAACTTCTAGCGTAGATACTCAAACTGAGCTTTTGGAAGTGGTTTAGTGAAGATATCAACAATCTAATCTTTGGATGGAATATAATGCAAAGAAACAACAATGTTGGTTACCTGGTCCCTCAAGAAGTGATACTTGATGGTTATATGCTTGGTCTTGGAGTGAAATACAGGATTCTTTGACACACTAATTACACTAGTATTATCACAATGAATTGGGATCGGTGCATTATACTTTACCTCCAAGTCTAAAAGTGTCTGAATCATCCATAATACTTGGGTACAACAAGTGGAAGTTGCAATGTATTCATCTTCTGTAGTCGATAAGGAAATGGAACCTTGCTTCTTTCTCAACCATGCTATAGTAGAATATCCTAAGAAGAATGCACCTCCACTCGCGATTTTCCTTTCATCCACGCATTTAGCCCAATCATCATCTGAATAGATTGATAGTTGAAAATTATGATTCCTAGGATACCATAGGCCATAGTTCATTGTTCCTTTCAAGTATCTGAATATTCTTTTGACAGCTAACAGATGACTCTGTTTAGGTGCAGCCTAATACCTTCCTACCATTCCAATAGCATGCATTATGTTTGGATAGGATATTGTGATGTATAATAGGCTTCCTTTCATAGACCTATATGAACTCTGATCAACATCAGGTGAGTCAGCATCCTTGCTTAACTTGCATCCAGTGACCATAGGTGTGTTCATGGGTGTAGAATCTTCCATTTGAAACCTTTTCAACATTTCTCTTAGATATTTCTCCTGAGAAAGAAATATTCCTTCAGACCTCTGAGTAATTTGATGACCAAGAAAAAATGGCAGTTCCCCTATCATAGACATTTCAAATTTAGATTGCATGGCAAAAGAAAACCATTGTACCAATGAAGCATTAATGCTTCTGAAGATGATGTCATCTACATAGAACAACACAATGAGAAAATTATTACCCTTTGTTTTGATATATAGATTGTTGTCAATTTTTCCTCTCTTGAACCCTTTGTCTTGAAGATACTTATCCAGTCTATAATACCAGGCACGAGGATGTTGTTTCAACCCATATAAGGATTTTTTCAGCTTGCAGACAAAGTCAGGGTTATCTGACAGTTGGAAACCCTCTGGTTGTTCCATATAGACTTCTTCTTTTAGATATCCATTTAGAAAATCTGACTTGACATACATTTGATAGACTTTAAACTTTTTATGACATGCAAAGGCAAGAAACATTCTAATAGCTTCTAATCTTGCTATAGGCACAAATGTTTCATCAAAATCCAGTCCTTCTATTTGAGCATATCCTTTGCAGACCAATCTAGCCTTATTTCTTATAATATTTCCTTGCTCATTCATATTGTTTTTGTAGACCCATTTGGATCCTATTACATTTTTATTTGTTGGCCTAGGAACGAGTTCCCAAGTGTCATTTTTTTCAATCTAGTCCAGTTCCTCATTCATTGATTTTAACCAATTTACATCTTTACTGGCTTCATTAAATTTTTTAGGTTCAACCACGGATATGAAGGCTATATGTTATTTCTCGGTGTCTTTTATTATCCTTCTCATGGTTTGTACACCTTTTTCTTTCTCACCAGTTATCTCACTTTCAGGATGATTCTTTTGAGTAATTCTGGAGGAAGGATTTGATGTTGATTGTTGTCCTGACTCTTCTTGTTTGGGTGTCTCTTCTCCACCTGATTCATCATCTTCTTGTGACTCTAAGATTTGTTGTTTTTTATCTTCATTATTCTCATCATCTTTTTCATCTGGCATAGTGCTTATTCTCTATTGATATTTTACAAGAGCTTCCTCTTCAATTCGAACATCAATACAATCTACTAATTTATGCATTATTTTGTTAAAGCATCTGTATCCTTTACTATTTGTTACATATCCTAATAATATACCTTCATTGTCTCTAATATCAAATTTTCTCAGATTATCATCATTGTTATTGATGTAGCATTCACTTCCAAATACTTTGAAGTGCTTGATTGATGCAGGTCGACCAAACCATAACTCATATGGATTTTTATTGTTGTTCAACCTTAGATGCACTTTTTTTAGAATATGAACAACCATGTGAACAGCCTCCACCCAGAAGTTTTGTGAAATGTCCCTTTCACTCATGATAGCCCTTGCCATATGTTGAACTGATCTATTTTTCCGTTCTACAACTCCATTTTGTTGAGGAGTACCTGGAATAGTATATTCTCTTTTAATTCAATGTCTGTCATAGGATTCTTTGAAATATCTTGACAGAAATTCCCCCCCCCCCTGTCTGAGTGAATTGCTTTTAACTTCCTTCCTGTCTAATTATCAACTAATGCCTTAAACTTTTTGAACTTTTCAAACGCATCACATTTTTCTCTCAGAAAGGAAACCCACGTAAGTTTGGAGAAGTAATCAATTACTAGAATAAAGTAACGTTCTCATCCAGTTCCTTCCTTTCGCAATGGTCCACATAGATCCATATGAACAATTTGAAGTGGTTTCTCTAAAGATATGAAACTCTTTGATTTGAATTGAGCACCAGTCAGCTTCCCCATTTGATAGGATTCACATACAGAGTTATTAGGCTTAGATATTCTTGGAAGGTCTTTCACAATGCCTTCATTATCCAATTTGACAATATGATAAAAATTCAGGTGTCAAAGCCTTTTGTGCCATAACCAACTTTCATCAAGTTTTCTTAAATGACATTTCTCCTTATCTTCCTTCAGAACATATGCATTGTTTTCAGTTCTAACCCCTTTTGCAATCATCTCTTCTGTGTTTACTGTCTTTATTTTACAATTCTTGGTAGTGAAAGTGACTTCACATCCTCTATCACATATCTGATTGAAGCTAAGAAGATTATTCTTTAAACCATCAACAAATAATACATCTTGATATTTTCTTCTTCCATTACTTAATCTTACTAGACCTTTACCTCTGATCTTTCCTGGAGCATCATTTCCAAAGGTCACACTCCCTGATTTATTTTCTTTGAGTAATAGGAACTTACTTTTGTCACTTGTCATATGACTGGAGCATCTGTTGTCAATATACCAGGTGTATTTTTGTCTTTGAGCTGACAACACTAATACACACTTGTTATCTTCATTCTTCTTCCAAACCTTGATGTGTTCAGCTCTATGATTTGAATCTGGCTTATAGTTTTTTAAGCGACAGTCTGTAGCTTTATGTCCATAATTATGGCAGATGTAACATTTTGGTTCATTGAATAAAGGATCATAATGATTGTTATATGTAATCTACGTCCTTTTCCCAGCTATCACATGATTTGCATTATGTGGTTGTTTGTTACTTGTTTGTCTCATTCTTTGTTGTGGCAGATATTTATTCTTTAGTTGTCTTGATTGCTCATGTCTAAATCTTAAAGAACAATTTACAGCTTTGTGTCCAAATTTAGAGTAGTAAAAACAATATCCATAGAAAAAATCTTTGTACCTAGAAAATGGTTGTCTACTTTGAGCAGGTCGATTTCTTCCATGCTGATGATTTCCTTGAGTAGAGGGTGTATTATTTCTTTGTTCAATAGATTCATTTTTGGTATCTTTTCCTTCACTCCTCCTTGGCAACTGATTCTCTTTCTTTCTTTCTACAGGTTTGTTGTTGTCAATGGTTGTAGATTTGACAAACTTGATGGATTCTTTGTTTCTTGGTTGACCACTACTTGATCCCTCTTCATAACCCAAACCAATTTTCAACTTTGAATTCCTTTGTTGATTCATAATGGAGGCTAATCCTTTTGAGGCTTTAATACTTGTCAGATTTTGATGATATAATGATCTGGATTATTTTCCGCACGAAATGCAAGCGGAGATATAATAAAGAAATGCACAGAGATATTGCAGATATTCAATAAGATAACATAAATGTATCAGAGATGAAACCATAAACACATATATACAGTAATACATGATTTCTATTAATGAAAGAAATGTACATAGACTGTAAAAATACAGAGTGAAAGACTCACTAAAATGGTGGCAGCTTATCTTTGAGAAGAGATGTGACGGCTACTCGCATCCGTAAGAAGATGGTTACAATGAGGATCTGAAGGCCTTTTTAAAATAAATAGGAATACCAAAAACCCTAGACATCCAAAAACCTAACCCTAGGATATGAAGTGCCAAAAGTCATGTGGGCCCCGTTTGGGTAAGTGAGTACATCAACTTCCTGGGGTCGTAACTTTTGCATACAATCTTCGTTTTAGGCGTGTGATAGCTCGTTGGAAAGGTATTTTCGAGGAGATTAATTTTGAGACTCAATCATTCTTTCAACTATCATTGAGAACCTTGATCTCTAAAAACCTTCATTTGGGCCTCAAAATGGCCCCGGAAGTTAAAAACTGCTAAAAATAGTAAATTGCCAAAATTGCCATAAAACTGTTTTGAGCCAGTCAAAAAAGGTGGGTGGCCACCGATATCCACCTGGATCAATCCTCCCTCCTTAGGAAGCAATGGTATCAATTGCGTTGAGGTCCCGAGGGAGAGGGAAAATCATTTGTTGAATCTGCATCTTGGTGAGTTGCTTGCCTTGTTGGAGACGTCGCGCTGCCCAGTTTGTGGAAGTTTGTCACGAACCTGTTGAGGCTGAGGCCATTCAACAAGTCAGGCTACATGAGAGGATGATGTGCAGGAGGAATATTTACGCTATGCTACAACTTTGTCGACTTGCTTATGTTTGATAGAAGGTACTTGGGGCGAGGCTGTAGTGGTTACAATGTCCTTTTGTTCTCCTTTTGAACAGATTGTGAAGAAACTAAATTTTGCAGTATGAGATACTACCTTGCAACACTTTTTAGGTGGAACAGTAGTTGAAACTACCTCTAGTATTCTGTAGAGATGACCCCCTAGAGAAACAATGACATTGCAGGGTCGAGACTCATAAACAGCATGGCGTTTCCACATATATTCTTGGCCCAAGAGAACATCACAGACATCCAGTGGGGAAACATCACATAATACCTCATCCTTGAAGGGTTGGATGCCGTATGACAATCGACATTATTGGCTGACACGGAGATCTCATCCTTGGCGAAGCCACCCAATGTTGTATGGCTGCAGGTGTGGTGTTGTCGACAGTCCCAATTGTTTGACGACCTCTGCTGAGATGAGGTTCTTCTGGCTTCCACTATCAACAATAAAATGCAGCAGGGTCCCCTTCACCCACATCTATGAATGGAAAATGCACTCCCCCTCTTCAGGATCTGTTGGTTCTTCTATTTGAATTGTTGCAGTCGTGACAATAGCAGTGGGGTCCGCTTCAATGATCTATCCTTTACCATTGTTTTCAAAATTAGATTCTGAATCAGAGTTCATCTCTTTGTCTTTGATCTCGGCCACCAATGATTTTTTTGAGTGACATTCATCGGTGTTGTGCCAAAGGATTTTGTGGAACTCGCACCATTTTCTGGTGTCCTTCTTTGTCTTCCCGTGACCCTTCTTTTCATGTCTCTTGGAATGGTTTTTGGGAGACTATTTGTTACGACCGTCTTTTTCATACTCCCATTGTTGCGGATTTACATACCCGAACTCCTGTTTGTTCTAGTGCTTAAATTTTTGCTCAATTTTAACAACATATTGATAAGCAGCACTAAGTGATGAGATGTCCAGAAAATCCATTTCAGTCTAGATGTATCTGTGTAGAGCCAAACGGTATTTCAGAACCAAATGTCACTCAAAGTCTTTCATACCCAGCTTGGTGCGCAAGGTATGGAAGGTATTGGTGAACTCCGGAACTGTTTGTCCCCTCTCTTTCCGCAGTGTGGTCCATCTCATGTACTGGTCCTCATATTTGCCAACAAGGTAATACTGTTCCTTTACTGCATCCACAAAAAAATCCCAAGTGGGATTGACCCCGTATATTCCAAACTCCTTTGTGGAACTTTGATCCTAGTAAGTTTCCCACCAATGTTTGACATGAGGGAGATATTTAAGGAGTGCGAATGTGATCTTTTCTTTGTCGGAAAAATTGTGAACAAAGAAATAACCTTCTAGTAGAGTTAACCATTTTTCTAGGGCTTCTACATCTGTCTGTCCTTCAAATACAAGAATATAAAAATGAACTTGTACTTTGAAAGGAGAGGTGCCTCCAAAGTGGCCTCTCGATGAATATGTGCATGTTGTTATCGATAGGTGTTGAAGGATGTGGGAAAAATTCTCCATCATTTCGTCCCTTTGTCGCGTGAGAGCTTGCTCAAGCAACAGATTGATAGGATCATCTACTTCGTCATTTTTATTTTCTTCTGCCATTGAGGGTTTCTTGTGTGTGTGAGAGTGATTGTCTTCAAGAGAGACAATCTCAAGACCCAAAATTCTATACTCGGACCTCATCGGGGACATGCACTGAAAAAATGATCAAGAGCAACCTACTCTGATACCACTGATTCAGATTATTTTTGGCACGAAATGCAAGTGGAGATATAATAAATAAATGCACAGAGATATTGCAGATATTCAATAAGATAAAATAAATGTATCAGAGATGCAACCATAAACACAGATATACAGTAATACATGATTTTTATTAATGAAAGAAATGTACAAAGACTGTAAAAATACAGAGTGAAAGACTCGCTAGAATGGTGGCATCTTATCTCTGAGAAGAGATGTGACGGTTACTCACATCCGCAAGAAGATGGTTAAAATGAGGTTTTGAAGGCCTTTATACAATAAAAAAGAATGCCAAAAACCCTAGACATCCAAAAACCTAACCCTAGGAGATGAAGCACCAAAAGTCATGTGGGCCCCATTTGCGTAAGTGAGTACATCAACTTCCCAGGGTCGTAACTTTTGCATACAATCTTCGTTTTAGGCGTGTGATAGCTCGTTGGAAAAGTATTGTCAAGGAGATTCATTTTGGGGGCTCAATCATGCCTTTGGACATCATTGAGAACCTCTATATCAATATATATATATATATATATATATGGGCCCTCAAAATGGCCCCGGAAGTTAAAAACTGCTAAAAATAGTAAATTGTCAAAATTGCCAAAAAACTATTTTGAGCCAGTCGAAAAATGTGGGTGTCCACTGATATCAACCTAGATCAATCCTCCCTCCTTAGGAAGCAATGGTCTCCATTGCATTGAGTTCCTAGGGGAGAGGGAAAAGCCTTTGTTGAATCTGCATCTTGGTGAGTTGCTTGCCTTGTTGGAGACGTCGCATTACTCAAATTGTGGAAGTTTGTCGTGAACCTGTTGAGGTTGAGGCCATTCAACAATTCAGGCTACATGAGAGGACAATGTGCAAAAGGAATATTTGTGCTTTGTTGCAACCTTTTCGACTTGCTTATGTTTGATAGAAGGTGCTTGGGGTGAGGTTGTAGTGGTTGCAGTGTCCTTTGGTTCTCCTTTTGAACAGATTGTGAAGAAGGTAAATTTTGCAGTATGAGATACTACCTTGCGGCACTTTTTATGTGGAACAGTAGTTGGAACTACCTCTGGTATTCCGTAGAGATGAACCCTCAGAGAAACAATGACACTATGGAGTCGAGACTCATAAACAACATGGCGCTTCCACATATATGGTTGGCCCAAGAGAACATCACAGAAATCCAGTGGGGCAACATCACATAATACCTCATCCTTGAAGGGTTGGATTTCGTATGAAAATCGACATTGTTGGCTAACACGGAGATCTCATCCTTGGCAAAGCCACACGATGTTGTATGGTTGTGGGTGTGGTGTTGTCGACAATCACAAATTTTTTATGACCTCTGCTGAGATGAGGTTCTTCTGGCTTCCACTATCAACAATAAAATGCAGCGGGGTCCCCTTCACCCACATCTATGAATGGAAAAGGCGCTCCCCCTCTTAAGGATCTGTTGGTTCTTCTGGTTGAATTGTTGTGGTTGCAACAATAGTAGTGTGGTCCGCGTCAATGATCTATCCTTTACCATTGTTTTCAAAATCAGATTTTGAATCAGGGTTTATCTCTTTGTCTTTGATCTCGTCCACCAATGACTATTTTGAGAAACATTCATCGGTGTTGTTCCAGGGGATTTTGTGGAACTTGCACCATTTTTCGGTGTACTTCTTTGTCTTCCCGTGACCCTTATTTTCCTGTGTCTTAGACTGGTTTTCGAGAGACTATTTGTTAGGGTTGTCTTTGTCATACTTCGGTTGTTGCGGATTTGTAGACCCGAACTCGTGTTTGTTCTGGTGCTTAAATTTATGTTCGATTTTAACAACATATCGATAAGCATCAACGAGTGATGAGATGTCCAGAAAATCCATTTCAGTCTGGATGTATCTATGTAGAGCCCCACGGTATTTCAAAACCAAATGTTGCTCAGAGTCTTTGATACCTAGCTTGGTGCACAAGGTATGGAAGGTATTGGTGAAATCTAGAACTGCTTGGCCCCTCTCTTGCCACAGTGTTGTCCATCTCATGTACTGGTCCTCATAATTGCCAATAGGGTAATATTATTCCTTTACCGCATCCACAAAAAAATCTCAAGTGGGATCGGCCCCATATATTCCAGACTCCTCTGTGGAACTTTTCTCCCAGTAAGTTTCCCACCAATTTTTGACATGACGGAGAGCTTTAAGGAGTGCAAAGGTGATATTTTCTTTGTCGTAAAAATTGAGAACAAAGAAATAACCTTCTAGTAGAGTTAACCATTTTTCTAGAGCTTCTGCATTTATCTGTCCTTCAAATACATGAATATCAAAATTAACTTGTACCTTGAAAGGCAAGGTGCCTCCAAAGTGGTCGATTGATGAAGATGTGCCTACTGTTATGGGCAGGTATTAAAGGATGTGGGCAAAATTCTCCATCATTTCGTCCCTTTGTCGCGTGAGATCTTGCTCAAGCAACAGATTGATAGGATCGTCTACTCCGTTGTTTTTATTTTCTTCCACCATTGAGGGTTTCTTGTGTGTGTGTGAGAGAGAGGTTGTCTTCAAGAAATACAAGATCGAGACCCAACTTTCTATCCTCGGACCTTGTCGGGGACATGCACTGAAAAAATGATCAAGAGCAGCCTGCTCTAATACCACTGATCTGGATTATTTTCGACACAAAATGTGAGTGGAGATATAATAAATAAATGCACAGATATATCGCAGATATTCAATAAGATAAAATAAATGTATCAGATGCAACCATAAACAAATATATACAATAATGAATGATTTCTATTAATGAAAGAAATGTATAGAGACTATAAAAATACAGAGTGAAAGACTCGCTAGAATGGTGGCAACTTATCTCTGAGAAGAGATGTGACGGCTACTCGCATCCGCAAGAAGATAGTTACAATGAGGCTCTGATGGCCTTTTTACAATAAACAGGAATGCCAAAAACCCTAGACATCCAAAAACCTAACCCTAGGAGATGAAGCGCCAAAAGTCATGTGGGCCCCATTTGGGTAAGTGAGTACATCAACTTCCCGGGGTCGTAACTTTTGCATACGATCTTTGTTTTAGGCGTGTGATAGCTCGTTGGAAAGGTATTATTGAGGAGATCCATTTTGGGGGATCAATCATTCCTTCGAATATCATTGAGAACCTCTATCTCTAAAAGCCTTCATTTGGGCCCTCAAAATGGCCCCGGAAGTTAAAAACAGCTAAAAATAGTAAATTGCCAAAATTGTCAGAAAACTATTTTGAGCCATTCCGAAAAGGTGGGTAGACACCAATATCCACCTGGATCAATCCTCCCTCCTTAGGAATAAATGGTCTCCATTGCATTGAGTTCTTAGGGGAGAGTGAAAAGCGTTTGTTGAATCTACATCTTGGTGAGCTTCTTGCCTTGTTGGAGACATCGCGCAGCTCAGTTTGTGGAAGTTTGTCATGAACCTGTTGAGTATGAGGCCATTCAACAAGTTGGGCTACATGAGAGGATGATGTGAAGAAGAAATCTTTACACTTTGTTGCAACCTTGTCGACTTGCTTCTATTTGATAGAAGGTTCTTGGGGAGAGGATGTAATGGTTGCAGTGTCCTTTTGTTCTCCTTTTGAACAGATTGTGAAGAAGCTAAATTTTGCAGTATGAAATACCATCTTGCAGCACTTTTTAAGTGGAACAGTAGTTGGAACTACCTCTGGTATTTTGTAGAGATGACCCCCCAGAGAAACAATGACACTACGGGGTCGAGACTCATAAACAGCATGGTGCTTCCACATATATGGTTGGCCCAAGAGAACATCACAGACATCCAGTGGGGAAACATCACATAATACCTCATCCTTGAATGATTGGATTCCATATGACAATCGACATTGTTGGCTGACACAAATATCTCGTCCTTGGCAAAGCCACCCGATTTTGTATGGCTGCGGGTGTGGTGTTGTCGACAATCCCAACTATTTGACGACCTCTGTTGAGATGAGGTTATTCTAGCTTCCACTATCAACAATAACATGGAGTGGGGTCCCCTTCACCCACATTTTTGAATGGAAAATCCGCTCCCCCTCTTCAAGATCTGTTGGTTCTTCTAGTTGAATTGTTGCGGTCACGACAATAGTAGTGCGGTCTGCATCAATGATCTATACTTGACCATTGTTTTCATAATCATATTCTGAATCAGGGTTGGTCTCTTTGTCTTTGATCTCGGCCACCAATGAATGTTTTGAGCGACATTCATGGGTGTTGTGCCAGGGGATTTTGTGGAACTCATACCATTTTCTGGTGTCCTTCTTTGTCTTCCCGTGAACCTTCTTTTCCTGTGTCTTGGACTGGTTTTCAGGAGACTATTTGTTAGGGTCATCTTTGTCATACTTCGGTTATTGCGGATTTGTAGACTCGAAATCCCATTTGTTCTGGTGCTTAAATTTCTACTCGATTTTAACATCATATCAATAAGCAGCACCGAGTGATGAGATGTCCAGAAAATCCATTTCAGTCTGGATATATCTGTGTAGAGCCCCATGGTATTTCAGAACCAAATGTCACTCTGATTATTTGATACCCATCTTGGTGCACAAGGTATGGAAGGTATTGGTGAACTTCGGAACTTCTTGGCCCCTCTCTTCCCATAGTGTGATCCATCTCATGTACTGGTCCTCATAGTTTCCAACAGGGTAATACTATTCCTTTGTCGCATCCACAAAAAAATCCCAAGTGGCATCGGCCTCGTATATTCTAGACTCCTCTATGGAAATTTTCTCCCAGTAAGTTTCCCACCAATGTCTGACATGAGGGAGAGCTTTAAGGAGTGTGAAGGTGATATTTTCTTTGTCAAAAAAATTGTGAACAAAGAAATAACCTTCTAGTAGAGTTAACCATTTTTCTAGGGCTTCTACATCTATTTGTCTTTCAAATACAGGAATATCAAAATTAACTTGTACCTTGAAAGGTGAGGTGCCTCCAAAATGGCCGCTTGATGAATATGCACCTAATGTTATCGGCAGGTGTTGAAGGATGTGGGAAAAATTCTCCATCATTTCGTCCCTTTGTCGCGTGAGAGCTTGCTCAAGCAATAGATTGATAGGATCGTCTACTCTGTCGTTTTTGTTTTCTTCTGCCATTGAGGGTTTCTTAGGTGTGTGAGAGATATTGTATTCAAGAGAGACAAGCTAGAGATCCAACTTGCTATACTCGGACCTCGTCGGGGACATGCACTGAAAAAATGATCATAAGCAGCCTGCTTTGATACCACTGATCCAGATTATTTTCGGCAAGAAATGCGAATGGAGATATAATAAATAAATGCATAGAGATATCGCAGATATTCAATAAGATAACATAAATGTATCAGAGATGCAAACATAAACACAGATATATAGTAATACACGATTTCTATTAATGAAAGAAATGTACAGAGACTGTAAAAATACAGAGTGAAAGACTCGCTAGAATGGTGGCAGCTTATCTCTGAGAAGAGATGTGATGGCTACTCGCATCCACAAGAAGATGGTTAAAATGAGGCTCTGAAGGAATTTTTACAATAAGCAGGAATTCAAAAAACCCTATACATCCAAAAACCTAACCCTAGGAGTGGAAGCGTCAAAAGTCATGTGGGCCCCATTTGAGTAAGTGAGTACATCAACTTCCCGGGGTCATAACTTTTGCATACGGTCTCTGTTTTAGGCGTGTGATAGCTCGTTGGAAAGGTATTGTCAAGGAGATTCATTTTGGGGGCTCAATCATGCCTTTGACTATAATTGAGACCATCGATCTCAAAAAACCTTCATTTGGGCCCTCTAAATGGCCTCGGAAGTTAAAAACTGCTAAAAAAAGTAAATTGCCAAAATTGCCAGAAAATTGTTTTGAGCCAGTCAGAAAATTTGGGTGGCCATCAATATCCACCTAGATCAATCCTCCCTCCTTATGAAGCATTGGTTTCCATTGTGTTTATTTCCCAGGGGAGAGGGAAAAGCATTTGGTGAATCTACATCTTGGTGAGTTGCTTCCCTTGTTGGAGATGTCGCGCTGCTCAATTTGTGGAAGTTTGTCACGAACCTATTGAGGCTGAGGCCATTCAACAAGTCGGGCTACATGAGAGGATGATGTGCATAAGGAAACTTTGCTCTTTGTTGCAACCTTGTCAACTTGCTTCTGTTTGATAGAAGGTTCTTGGGAAAAGGCTGCAGTGCTTGCAGTGTCCTTTTGTTCTCCTTTTGAATAGATTGTGAAGAAGATAAATTTTGCAGTGTGAGATACTACCCTGCGGCACTTTTTACGTGGAACAGTAGTTGGAACTACCTCTGGTATTCTATAGAGATGACCCCCCAGAGAAACAATGACATTTCGGGGTCGAGACTCATAAAAAGCATGGCGCTTCCACATATATGGTTTTCCCAAGAGAACATCACAGACATCTAGTAGGGAAACATCACATAATACCTCATCCTTGAAGGGTTGGATGTCTTATGACAATCGAAATTGTTGGCTGACATGGAGATCTCGTCCTTGGCGAAGCCACCTAATGTTGTATGGTTGTGGGTGTGGTGTTATCGACAATCCCAACTATTTGACGACCTCTGCTGAGATGAGGTTCTTCTGGCTTCTACTATCAACAATAAAATGTAGTGGGGTCCCCTTCACCCACATCTGTGAATGGAAAAGGTGCTCCCCCTTTTCAGAATATGTTGGTTCTTTTGGTTGAATTGTTGCGATCGCGACAATAGAAATGGGGTCCGCGTCAATGATCTATCCTTTACCATTGTTTTCAAAATCAGATTCTGAATCAAGGTTCGTCTCTTTGTCTTTGATCTTGACCACCAATTACTATTTTGAGAGACATTCATCGGTGTTGTTCCAGGGAATTTTGTGGAACTCGCACCATTTTTCAGTGTACTTCTTTGTCTTCCCGTGACCCTTCTTTTCCTTTGTCTTGGACTGGTTTTCAGGAGACTATTTGTTAGGGCCATCTTTGTCATACTTCGGTTGTTGCGGATTTGTAGACCCAAACTCCTGTTTGTTCTGGTTCTTAAATTTCTGCTCGATTTTAACAGCATATCGATAAGCAGCATCGAGTGATGAGATGTCCAGAAAATCCATTTCAATCTGGATGTATCTATGTAGAGCCCCATGGTATTTCAGAACCAAATGTCGCTCGGACTCTTTGATACCCAGCTTGGTGCGCAAGGTATGGAAGGTATTGGTGAACTACGGAACTGCTTGGCCCCTCTCTTGCCGCAGTGTGGTCCATCTCATGTACTGGTCCTCATAATTGCCAACAAGGTAATATTGTTCATTTACCGCATCCACAAAAAAATCCCAAGTGGGATCAGCCCCGTATATTCCAGAATCCTCTGTGGAACTTTTCTCCTAGTAAGTTTCCCACCAATGTTTGACATGAGGGAGAGCTTTAAGGAGTGTGAAGGTGATCTTTTCTTTTTTAGAAAAATTTTGAACAAAGAAATAACCTTCTAGTAGAGTTAACCATTTTTCTAGGGCTTCTGCATCTATCTGTCCTTCAAATACAGGAATATCAAAATTAAATTGTAGCTTGAAAGGCAAGGTGCCTCTAATGTGGCCGCTTGATGAAGATGTTCCTGTTGTTATCGACAGGCTTTGAAGTATGTGGGAAAAATTCTCCATCATTTCATCCCTTTGTCGCGTGAGAGCTTGCTGAAGCAACAGATTCATAGGATAGTCTACTCCATCGTTTTTCTTTTCTTCCGCCATTGAGGGTTTCTTGGGTGTGTGAGAGAGATTGTATTCAAGAGATATAATCTCAAGACCCAACTTGCTATACTTGGACATCGTCGGGGACATGCACTGAAAAAATGATCAAGAGCATCCTGCTCTGATACCACTGATCCGGATTATTTTCGGCACGAAATGCGAGCGGAGATATAATAAATAAATGCACAGATATATTGATTCAATAAGATAACATAAATGTATAATATATGTAACCATAAACATAGATATACAGTAATACATGATTTCTATTAATGAAAGAAATGTACAGAGACTGTAAAAATACAGAGTGAAAGACTCGCTAGAATGGTGGCAGCTTATCTCTGAGAAGAGATGTGACGTCTACTCGCATCCTTAAGAAGATGGTTACAATGAGGCTCTGAAGGAATTTTTACAATAAACAGGAATTCCAAAAACCTTAGACATCCAAAAACCTAACCCTAGGAGATGAAGCACCAAAAGTCATGTGGGCCCCATTTGGGTAAGTGAGTACATCAACTTCCCGGGGTTGTAACTTTTGCATATGATCTCCATTTTAGGCGTGTGATAGCTCGTTGGAAAGGTATTGTTGAGGAGATTCATTTTGGGGGCTCATTCATGCCTTTGGCTATAATTGAGAACCTCGATCTAGAAAAACCTTCATTTGGGCCCTCAAAATGGCCTCGAAAGTTAAAAACCGCTAAAAATAGTAAATTGCCAAAATTGCCAGAAAACATTTTTGAGCCAGTCGAAAAAAGTGGATGGCCACCGATATCCACCTAGATATATCCTCACTCATTAGGAAGCAATGGTCTCCATTTCATTGAGTTCTGGGGTGAGAGGGAAAAGCGTTTGTTGAATTTGCATCTTGGTGAGCTGCATCCCGTGACCCTTCTTTTCCTGTGTCTTGGACTGGTTTTCGGGAGACTATTTGTTAGGGCCGTCTTTGTCATACTTCGGTTGTTGCGTGTTTTTGGACCCGAACTCCCATTTTTTCTAGTGCTTAAGTTTCTTCTCAATTTTAGCATCATATTGATAAGCAACATCGAGTGATGAGATGTCCAGAAAATCCATTTAACTCTGAATGTATCTGTGTAGAGCCCCATGGTATTTCAGAACCAAATGTCGCTCGAATTCTTTGATACCCAGCTTGTTGCACAAGGTATGGAAGGTATTGGTGAAATTCAGAACTTGTTGTCCCCTCTCTTGCAGCAGTATGGTCCATCTCATGTATTGGTCCTCATAGTTGCCAACTGGGTAATATTGTTCCTTTACCGCATCCATAAAAAAAACCCAAATGGGATCTGCCCCATATATTCCAGACTCCTCTGTGGAACTTTTCTCCCAGTAAGTTTCCCACCAATGTTTGACATGAGGGAGAGCTTTAAGGAGTGCGAAGGTGATCTTTTCTTTGTTGGAAAAATTGTGAACAAAGAAATAACCTTCTAGTAGAGTTAACCATTTTTCTAGGGCTTCTGCATCTAGTTGTCCTTCAAATACAGGAATATCAAAATTAAATTGTACCTTGAAAGGAGAGGTTCCTCCAAAGTGGTCGCTTGATGAATATGTGTCTACTTTTATCGACAGGTGTTGAAGGATGTGAGCAAAATTCTCCATCATTTCGTCCCTTTGTTGTATGAGAGCTTGCTCAAGCAATAGATTGATAGAATTGTTTACTCCGTCATTTTTTATTCTTCCGCCATTGAGGGTTTCTTGGGTGTGTGAGAGAAATTTTCTTCGAGAGAAAAAATCTTGAGACCCAACTTGATATACTCGGACCTCCTCAAGAACATGCACTGAAAAAATGATCAAGAGCAGCCTTCTCTGATACCACTGATCTGGATTATTTTCAGCACGAAATGCGATCGGAGATATAATAAATAAATGCATAGAGATATCGCAGATATTCAATAAGATAACATAAATGTATTTGATATGAAGCCATAAAAACAGATATACAGTAATACACGATTTCTATTAATGAAAGAAATGTACAGAGACTGTAAAAATATAGAGTGAAAGACTCGCTAGAATGGTGGCAGCTTATCTCTGAGAAGAGATGTGACAGAAACTCACATCCACAAGAAGATGGTTACAATGAGTCTATGAAGGCATTTTTACAATAAATAGGAATTCCAAAAACCCTAGACATCCAAAAACCTAACCATAGGAGATGAAGCGCCAAAAGTCATGTGGACCCCATTTGGGTAAGTGTGTACATCAACTTCCCGGGGTCGTAACTTTTGCATACGATCTCAGTTTAAGGCATGTGATAGATCGTTGGAAAGGTATTTTCGAGGAGATTTATTTTGGGGGCTCAATCATGCCTTTGACTATTATTGAGAACCTCGATCTCAAAAAACCTTCATTTGGGCCCTCAAAATGGCCCCAAAAGTTAAAAACTGCTAAAAATAGTAAATTGCCAAAATTGCCAGAAAATTGTTTTGAACCAGTCGAAAAATGTGGGTGGCCTCCGATATCCACCCGGATCAATCCTTCTTCCTTAGGAAGCAATGGTATCCATTGCGGTGAGTTCTCGGGGGAGAGGGAAAAGCATTTGTTGAATCTGCATCTTGGTGAGTTATTTGCCTTCTTGGAGACGTCGTGCTGCTCAGTTTGTGCAAGTTTGTCATGAACCTGTTGAGGCTGAGGCCATTCAACAAGTCAGGCTATATGAGAGGACGATGTGCAGAAGGAATATTTGTGCTTTGATGCAACCTTGTCGACCTTCTTCTATTTGATAGAAGGTGTTTGGGGTGAGGTTGTAGTGATTGCAGTGTCCTTCTATTCTCCTTTTCAATAGATTGTGAAGAAGCTAAATTTTGCAGTATGAGATACTACCTTGCAGCACTTTTTAGGTGGAACAGTAGTTGGAACTACCTATGGTATTCTGTAGAGATGACCCCCCAGAGAAACAATGACACTGGAGGGTCGAGACTGATTATAAACAGCATGGTGCTTCCACATATATGGTTGGTCCAAGAGAACATCAAAGAAATCCAGTGGGGAAACATCACATAATACCTCATCCTTGAAGGGTTGGATGTCGTATGACAATCGACATTGTTGGCTGACACGAAGATCTCATCCTCGGCGAAGGCACCCGATGTTGTATGGTTGCAGGTGTGGTGTTGTCGACAATCCCAACTGTTTGACAACCTCTACTGAGATGAGGTTCTTATGGCTTCCACTATCAACAATAAAATGCAGCAGGGTCCCCTTCACCCACATCTGTGAATGGAAAAGGCACTCCCCCTCTTCAGGATTTGTTGGTTCTTCTAGTTGAATTGTTGCAGTCACAAAAATAGTAGTGGGGTCCATGTCAATGATCTATCCTTTACCATTGTTTTCAGAATTAGATTCAGAATCAGGGTTCATCTCTTTTTCTTTGATCTCGACCACGAATGATTGTTTTGAGAGACATTCATAGGTTTTGTGCCAGGGACTTTTGTGGAACTCGCACCATTTTCCAGTGTCCTTCTTTGTCTTCCCGTGACCCTTCTTTTCCTGTGTCTTGGACTGGTTTTTGGGAGACTGTTTGTTAGGGTCGTCTTTTTCATACTTCGGTTGTTGCGGATTTGCAGACCCGAACTCCCGTTTGTTCTGGTGCTTAAATTTATGCTCAATTTTAACAGCATATCAATAAGCAGCACCGAGTGATGAGATGTCCAGAAAATCCATTTCAGTCTGGATGTATCTATGTAGAGCCCCACGGTATTTCAGAACCAAATGTCACTCGGACTCTTTGATACAGCTTGGTGTGCAAGGTATGGAAGGTATTGGTGAACTCTAAAACTTCTTGGCCCCTCTCTTGCTGCAGTGTGGTCCATCTCATGTACTGGTCCTCATAGTTGCCAACATGGTAATAATGTTCCTTTACCGCATCCACAAAAAAATCCCAAGTGGGATCAGCCCCGTATATTCCAGACTCCTCTGTGGAACTTTGATCCCAGTAATTTTCCCACCAATGTTTGACATGAGGGAGAGCTTTAAGAAGTGCGAAGGTGATCTTTTCTTTGTCGAAAAAATTGTGAACAAAGAAATAACCTTCTAGTAGAGTTAACCATTTTTCTAGGGCTTATGCATCTATCTGTCCTTCAAATATAGGAATATCAAAATTAACTTGTACCTTGAAAGGAGAGGTGCCTCCAAAGTGGCCGTTTGATGAAGATGTGCATGCTGTTATCGGTAGGCATTGAAGGATGTGGGAAAAATTCTCCATTATTTCATCCCTTTGTCACATGAGAGATTGTTCAAGCAACAGATTGATAGGATCGTCTACTCCGTCATTTTTCTTTTCTTCCACCATTGAGGGTTTCTTGGGTGTGTGAGAGAGATTGTCTTCAAGAGATACAAGCTCCAAACCCAACTTTCTATACTTGAACCTCATCGGGGACATGCACTGAAAAAATGATCAAGAGCAGCCTTCTCTGATGCCACTGATCCGGATTATTTTCGGCACGAAATGCAAGTGGAGATATAATAAATAAATGCACAGAGATATCACATATATTCAATAAGATAAAATAAATGTATCAGAGATGCAACCATAAACACAGATATATAGCAATACACAATTTCTATTAATGAAAGAAATGTACAGAGACTGTAAAAATATAGAGTGAAAGACTCGCTAGAATGGTGGCTGCTTATCTCTGAGAAGAGATGTGACGGCTACCTGCATCTGCAAGAAGATGGTTACAATGAGGCTCTGAAGGCCTTTCTACAAGAAACAGGAATGCCAAAAACCATAGACATCCAAAAATCTAACCCTAGGAGATGAAGCGCCAAAAATCATGTGGGCCCCGTTTGGGTAAGTGAGTACATCAACTTCCCGGGGTCGTAACTTTTGCAAACGGTCTTCATTTTAGGTGTGTGATAGCTCGTTAGAAAGGTATTGTCGGGGAGATTAATTTTTGGGGCTCAATAATGCCTTTGGATATCACTAAGAACCTCGATATCGAAAAACATTCATTTGGGCCCTCAAAATGGCCTCGGAAGTTAAAAACTGCTAAAAATAGTAAATTTCCATAATTGCCAGAAAACTTTTTTGAGCCAGTCAGAAAAGGTGGGTGGCCACCGGTATCCACTTAGATCATATAAGGCCTAAAATTTCTCTATATATTTTCTGATAGTCACTACTTCAGCTTCCAATGTTTCACCTTTTGTTTCGGCTTCCTTCAATTTTTGTTTGAGGATGTCTTCAATATTCTTAGCTTCTTCTAAATTAACCTTCAACATAGAAATTTCTTCAGATGGTTCATTGCATGTTTTCTCATACGTAAGCAGTAATTGTTTTTGTTTTCTTTTCTTTTCTCTGAGTCTATCAATCTCTTTCGTGGCACTGACAAGTTCTCCTTTAAGATCTACTACTGCTTCACAATCAACGAACTCACTTCCTGTATATTCAATGTTTAGATATTCTAAGCCTATTAGCATGATATCATTTATTTTATCTTCAATAGAAGAGTCATTTCTTTCATCGTCACAGGGATCATCATCATTTTTTACGCAAAGGCTTTTCTTCTTAAAATTATTCTCTTTATAGACCTTCTTGTGTTTGTGCTTCTCTTCATCGGCATATGTCTGATCCTTTCTTTTGTGAGGACACTTAGATGCAAAATGACATATCTTACCACAGTTGAAACATTTCAAGGGAATTTTACCTTTGTATTTGTCTGATCCTTTCTTCAATCTTCTCACAAAATTTGCTTCAATCTCATCTATATTGGAGTCTTTGTTTTTCTCTACTTTAAAAGATGCCTCTCTTGTAGTGGATTTACCTTTCGTGATTCTCATTTCATAAGCATTTAGGGTTCCAAGAAGTTGATCTAGTGTCAACTTTTTGAGATCAGCTATTTCCTCTATAGCAGAGACCTTTGAGTTAAATCTATCAAGAAGAGATATTAATATTTTCTGGACTGGAAAATATTCATCGATCGTTTCACCTAGGCCTTTCATAGTGTTGACAAGTTCTTCTATACATAAGAAGTACTTACTGATAGTTTTGTCTTCATCCATCCTTAACTGCTCAAATTTCAGTCTATGAGTCTAAAGTTTTGCATCTTTCACCTTTTCATTACCTTCATAACTACTTATCATCTTGTCCCACATAAAAAATTTTGAATCACAATGCATGAATTTAACAAGCTCAGCTTCAGCAAGTCCACTAAGGATGGAATTCATTTCTTTTTCATTAAATCTAAACTCCAGCTTATCATCTTTTGAGGCCAATACTACAGGATTCACATATCCCATTTCAACGACATCCCAAACATCAGCACCCAAAGACATTAAATGTGCTCTCATTCTTATTTTCCAGAAGGCAAATTTTGTTCCATCAAACAGAGGGGGTCTATTAGTTGAACTTCCATCATGACTAGTCATGTTCAAGCTTATGGATCTACCTTTGATCAAAGGCACCTGCTCTGATACCAATTGTTCGAAATATAACTGAGAGGGGGGGGGTGAATTAGTTATGTATATAAGCTTGAAACTTTTCCTCTTATTTTATGATTCTTTCTAGATTATTATTTAATGTTTTGTTGATAACTTAACATGCATAGATATACAATATTTGATAAATCACATAGAATACACAGAGACACTGATTTTCATGAGGAAACCCATAAGGGTGAAAACCTCTTCTTCTTAATATGTCAATCAAGCTCCAACTTTCATGTACATCACAGTCTTTGAGCTCCAACTCAAATATGAGGCTACAACCTTTGATAGAAAGCTACAACTTGTAAAGAGAACCAACTCTCAGATTTCTCTAGCACCAACTCCCGGGTTTCTCTAGCACCCACTAGATGGAAGCACCAACTCCCAAAATATCTTCTAGCACCAACTAGAATTTAAAGGACTGCAATCCTCCCTAGCACCACCCTACCACCATGATTGAATCTTAAAAAAATTTACTTGCTTTCTCTATCTCCGATATGGTTTGTTACAGCTCGATGTCTCACCTGCCTCTTCCAGCTTCTATTACTCTATTTTGATTCTATACTTTGCTCTTTCTCTTGCTACACACTATGATAACTCTATTCAACTTCTCTTCTCAATTTATACTATGTGTTGTCTCTACATGTTATATGTTGCACCTATGATCTCCAGTTCAGGTCCTGTACACGTTCACATTCTACCCACATGCATAACTATCAAAAAATCACACTATCTTCTTTGTTTTGCATATCTTTCTCACCTTGAGTCTTATGCCCGATCATCATTCAAACTCTTTTTCTTCCCTGGAGGTTATGTTGTATATGATCATCATTAGTGGTCATTATCCAAAGATTCATTAGATTCTCAGGAAGTTATCCTAAACCTATTCATCACTAGCAGTCATTATCCTAAGATTCTTTGGCTTCTCTGGCATTCACAATTCTTCGTGTTCTCTGCCAATTATAGTCAGTCATTATTGGCTTCTTTGGCTTCTAATCCCCTTCCTTCATGTGACCACCAGTGGTGTTAATACGCCTATTCAAAAGGCACTTCACGATCTTGGTCTAGTGAGTGCTAGCTCCTTCTTTTGATATGACCTTGGGCGATGAACTCATGTGACCACGTGATTGTGGGCGTGTCCAAAGGTGGTTTGAAACAAACTATGTTTCACCCCACAATTTACCTTGAGCCTTCACGTGTCCTTTCTCCAAAACCGTGGTTTCGATTGTGGCCCGCCTTCATCTTTTTAAAGTTCATGCACCTTTAATCCCTGCAATGCGACGGGACCATCGATCTCATGATATTGACAGTGCTCTTGAACTGATAGATCGAATCTAGCCTTATTAAATTGATGGTTGTGATTTAATTCGTGATCCGGGCTCCGGGAGTTTCAAATCTCAAATCCTTATTTCCTCTGTACACCAATCTTCCAAAGTGGAAGATATATTGACACATGCCCTTATTAGATTAACGATCAAGATCTCCTTCGGGTCTCCAGACTCCAGATATTTCAAATATCAAATTCTCGTTTCTTATGACTGGATATCTTCCGAAATGGAAGATCTTTTGACATCTTTCCTCTTTAATCCAATGGTTATCCTCCACTACAGGACTTCTACCTTTTCGACTCTTCGGCGCTTCGCTTTTCCATGAACACTTTTACCTGGAGTCAATGATCTATTGACACGTACCCTCCTGCATGATCAATGATCATGAGTCACTTCGGTACTTAAGGCTTTAGGAGTTTCAACTCCTATGCACTCGTTTCTCCCAGATTTCTTTCACCCAAATGCATAATCTTCTGACACGTACCCCTCTTGGCGATCAATAGCTAGGGTCTTCTTCGAGTCTTCAGTTTTTGGGAATTCAGGACTTTAGGCTAATCACTGCTTCATTCTCCTCTGGAGTGGTAACCTATTGAATAAGTCATAGGCGGTGGAGACTACTTGTTGTCGGTTAACACTTCCACTTACACTGTCCTTCCACTAAACTAAATCAACGGTTGAGAATGCACCCAAAGTGATCTTTAGAACGGACAGCTAAGAGCGACTTCGGACCTTCATCCTTCGAGACTTTGGGACTTTTGACATTTGTTGGTGATGAAACTCTTGAATTAAATATCTCGGAGTGACGTAGCTTTCTTTTGTCACTTGTTGACATGGCATGAGCCAATTTCCTCTTGACACTTGTTATTATATGATTATGCCATGTGTACTTGCTGACGTGATCTTCCACATGTCCTTGTTGATGTGGTCTTCCACATTTCCTTGATGATGTGGTCTACCACATGTCCTTGCTGAGGTGGTATGTTGACGTGGGTGAGACGTGTAGGCGGTGTAGTGGAGGTGGAGGCAGAGCGCAGTAGTGGAGTGTGACATGTATCAGGTAGTGGAGTGTGATGTCAGAGCACGGAGGTGGTATGTATGAGTGGTTTGGTGGTTTACTCGGAGGGGGGAGTAGGCAGTAAGTGGTAATGAGTGAGGGGAGTCTGAGTTGATAGGAAGGTGAAACGTATGAGGGTCCCACATGGGAAACACCACCAACTCAGACCCCCCCCAACGGTTAAAGGAAGAAAGTTTAGGGGGGTCTGATATGCCCTGTTGACCATAGATCTGAGTGCCCAATTATGGGCCACTAAGATTAGTGCACCCTTCTTATAAATTATCATGTCCTTCCACTTATTTCGATTCGATGGTTGATGGAAATTTGGATGATCAAATTATCAATCGTTTTGCCCTGCTTATCCTATCCTTCATTAATTCAATCTGACGGTTGTTGGTCCTCTGGATCGGTGATCCAAAGGCCATTATCACTCTTCCTCCTGAGCTTCTAATCTCTCTGATTTACAGTCCTTTCTAAGTGTTCACGGGTCTCTACCTTTTCTCCTCCTGCGAGTCCGTCTCTTGGACCTCATCTGCACTTCTGGAAACCACTATCTCTTACGAGATTTCTCGTCTTCTGTGCTCTCAAGGTTTGGTTTGTTGTTGTTATTGACATAAATTACAAGCACATTCTTCCTATAAACATTCCAACACAAATATATGGTCATCCTGTGATATATATATATATATATATATATATATATATATATATACATGCTAATGGTTATGTTTTTTCTTCACATCATCAAAATGTTGATGGCATATTACAAGTTTTTCGTGGCATATGTAAATTTTTGTTGCAAGTGATAGGGTGGTTTTTACATTCAAACATTGGTTTGATTATATCACGATGGTCCAACATGAAATATTCCTCTAAGGAACAAAAACTTACATGTTATATTATGGCATCGGGATATCATGTATAATGTCTTTGTTTAGTGAAAATGTTGGTGACACGCTAAATTTAAAAGATTGCAAAGTATTTTGAACATAATACATGTGGTATATTATACGTTCACATGGCATGTTTATATAATTTTGAACCTTTCCTTTGATGTTTATTTTAACATATATATTCATGTCGCATCACTGGTTGGAAACACATGTGGTTTAATTCGAACTAAATTTGGTTGGTAAGTCTCGGCCATTGTTCCAATTGTCATTAAGTCATTGATGATATGGATATGACACGTGATATATTTCATATGTGGCATGGTTGTTTTCATTGCTATCTTTGGTTGCAACTAGTGGAAGTATGATATGGAATAATAAATAATGTTTGGGGAATTTGATCATCCATGTATTGAATGTATGGGGCATGGGATTTTCATTAAGACTACCACCCTCGAACGTTTTGGCATTTTTACTTTGATTGTTTGAGTCGATCCCTGGAGAAGTAACTATGTTCGACCCTATACCATGGTTGTTTTGGTACTTAAACTTGTATTTCTCAAAGGATAAACAAGCGTTAAGGGAAGGTATGTGATTGTAGTTTATACCCATCATATGCATGTCAATATTTGTGTTATTAATTTAGGAAAATATATGTATCACTGTGAATGAGTGTTTGTCTTTTCTCTTGGACTCGTTCTGTGGTGTTTTTCATCTCTAGAAATGATATCTTCACATGGCTCCTATTGTTAAATTCATTGGCTCATTTATCCAAAAGAAAAATTTATTTGAAATCTGGCTATGTATTAGACTGGGATTTAAATTTGGTATTCAGGGTATTTCTCCCCCCACACATTTTCATTTTTATTCTGGGTTTCCTAAACCTTTGTTTGATATTGACACATTTTGAGTGTCCTTCTAAGGGTCACCTCATTATCCTTTACTCTTCCTTGATAATTTTCCACTTCCCAATAATGATTCCTCTCATTGAAATTATGCATGATGTTCTGTGTTTCAAAGAATCCTCTATCATATGGAGGTACCCTATGTATAGGATCAGGATTTGTGGGTTTCCTGAACCTTTTTCTGAGTTGCTACCTTACATTTTCCTTTCCTATAAATGTCATCTCAGGACAAAAATAATTTATTTTCAAAAAAATAAAGTGTATTCGGTCCAGTTTCAAATAACGCATTTAAAAAATTCATTTCACGGCTCTATTGGATAGATGACAAATTACTAAGGGGTTGAGATAATTTTCAATGCTAAAATTTAAGGTTTTGCATCTCTTCATATTGAAGAATATGTTTCATATTGATAAATGGGTTTTGTATCTCTCCAGCTAACAACCCTAACGCTCTTTTAACTCAATGCTAAGATTTTAGTTATATAAAAAGAGTAACCAATTTTTATTTCTAGTCACAGTTGGATTGGAATGCAAATATTCTTTGACTGGTTTCATTTAATGGATATGGATAGTTATATATGAAGTGATTAGCATGTTGAATTATTGAGAATGTTTGTTCTCCTTACAAAAGCAATTGTTCAAAAAATGGTTCAAGTTGTCATATCATTCTTGAGAAATAATTCTTTCAATTTTGAACCCAAAATTTTGAAGGAATAAACTATAGTATAATGATTGTGTGAAGATGATATTTTTATTTTTAATTTATTTGAAGTTAAAAGAGACACATTACTTGTGATAAAATTTCCCAAACCAGTTTCAAGCGAAATATTTTTGGATGATTATATAAGTTACATGGCTTTGTTGGTTGTTCATATGTTGAGTTTTAAGGACAAACACATATTTTTTTAAATGAATTTAGCTTGCCTAACTACGTTTCATTGTTTTCGCAAATACATTCTTGAATCAAACATTGTTAATGGAAGAAGGGTTTGAATAAGTTGGCATATGTTTGCAAATGTTGGTGTGGTTTATTATGGATTTGAGTATTAAACTATGAATGAGGTTGGTTTTGAAGACTATAATATTTTGTTTTGACTGCACATGATTGATTCCCTCATACTATCACTTTCCATAAATTATTCCTTCATTCCCATTTCCATATATCATTTCAAATGGTCATTTATTTTTCCTCCTATGGTATGAAATTAGAATTTCCCTTTGTCATATTGATATCAATGTTAAAAGCAAGAGTATGTTGTGATATGATCATGGCTAGATTATGAAGAATTGCATTACAAGTTAGTTATATTTAACGAATTCAGTTTTAATTTTTTTAGGCCCAATTCCTCCATATTTTCATTTTTCATAAGTTGCTCCTGACTCCCAAATTTCATTTCCATTTTGATTCAAAATCCCCCCCCTAATGTATGATTAATTACTTGACAATAAAGTATTGTCATTGGAGGATATAGACTTGGAAAGGCATGAATAAAAATATTGTCGACAGATAATCACATTTTGCAGATGTTTAATGAAATTGTTTTTGAATATGTGCCATTATATTTCCTTACCACTATTTCATTTTACACACATTAAAAATCCCATCATATTCCTAAAATACATTGATTTTCCCATGTTCTTAAATGATAATTACTTGTGTTAGATGAAGAAGTGGTTAAAGACAAAATTGATGTTTGGGTTGACCTTCCATGTATGTCCTTGGTTGCTTGAATGATTATTTGTTGTCAAACAAAGTTATTTCTAAGGTATGTTATGCAATTAGTATTTGATTCTTATTGGCTATTGTATGAATGTTCTAAATTTTCTTTCACTTACATATGATCTTCTTTAGTAGAGGAAGTGGTGGTAGAGAAAATAGGGGAAGAGGGATAAGGCCTAATGATTCATGGGGAAATAAAAGACTTTGTTTCTCAATCCATTTTGATGTTGATTCCAAGGA
>ML799400.1:405133-418895 GCA_009831015.1 Picea engelmannii
AAAATCAATTTCCCTTCTTTGCTTTTTGCCACATGGATGGCTTGTTGTGACTAATAATCTAAGGTGGACATCAATTTTAATCACATCTAAACTTACATTGGGACTTGGAATTGAAGTAACAATCCTTGAGTATGCTCTTCTCTAACGCTTCCAAGCGATCTTGAGAAACAGAAAAAGATTGTGAAAACAATCTTATCTCCCTTAAACAAAAGTTTTTAAACCTTTAGGAGAGGACAACGGCCCTTTTTGGGACCTCTCTTAGTTTCATTTTTCAAACACATTTTAAATTTGTAATGGGCCCATACATGCCCACATGTCACAAAGCTAGGATAGTGTTTGAATTTCTGCTTTCTTAGATCAAAACACTAGGAGAGTTTAAAGGTTTGTAACGGGACCATACATGCCCACATGTTCAATCTAGGATAGTTTCATGCTTTTTCTAGATTATCTCACAATAGGGAGTTAAAGGATAGTAAAGGACCCACATGTCCACATGCTAGCTTCCTAGGGCTTTTGAATTCAGCAAGGTTGTACCAAAGACATCTAGCTAATTAGGTAATCAAACCATTGTAAGGACCAAGCGATGTCCACATGCAGCAAGGTGACATCTAATTAACTAAAATTGGCACACTTTTCACTCACACACAAAAGTCACTATGCACTCACATAGCTTCTTCTTGAAACGTGGAGGTCCAAGTAAGTTTCCTCCAAAGGGATTCTGAAAATACCCCATCTTTTCTTGACAGGACTATCCACTCCCCTTGTTAATCAAACGAGGTTGGTTTTCACCCCCAACCTCACAAAACAACTTCATCTAAAAACTTTCTAAAAACTCACTAAGTTTTCCTCCACAGGAGGTGCCAAAAGAATTTTTTTAGTCTAGGTAGGATTTTGGGGATAGGCATCCAAAAAACTCCTTGTTATCTGGTTCTCACATTGATAAAACATAGAGGTTGTCAAATAGGGAACTTTAAATCCTCCAAGTCAAGTGTTCCAATCACCATAAGGCAGGGAGATACCCGTGAAGGGTCGAAGGCTGAGGTCCGGTTGTTCTGTGCATCCCCCCTTGAGGCACCCACCTCTTGGACGGGATCCAGCCCATGACGCATTTCTTAGGCCGAAAATATAAATGCCGCACTTTGACCAAGGTACCTAGTGACCAACTGTAGGACATCTACCCAGGTGGCAATTGTGGGCTGCAATTGCACCTTGATTGGATTTTGTGTGGCTATTGGGAAGTATCGCCAGTTCTTTCGGGATATGCCCCCTCTACACCTCATTATAACCAGTTGTTTCATCCTTCACTAGTCTCTCTTCTGGTGACTTCAGACCCCACTGTTGAGAACTATTGAAAGGTCTAGTGCTATTTGAGAGGAAGGACGTTACGTCTTCTAGGACACGAGCATTTGCTTTCTTTTTTATTTCCCCACGCAGACAAAACCCACTTACCCATATATATGCTTATTTTTCATGTTATGTATGATGCACATCTGATTACAGTTTGATTTGGATATATATATTGTGTAAACATTCAATGCAAAGACTCCTGTTTCTATATTTCTCTCACCACTTTTGGCACACATTCACACAACTAGTCTGACATCATAGGGGAACCACAGAACCCCCATCGTTCACGACGCTTTCTCAACCTCCCACCTATCTTAGGGGGAGTATCTGGTCATACCCGCTCATCGGTACCTCCTTCACACACTCCTGTGAGTGCTACTATCTTAGGATCAGCTTTGCTTGGTTCTACATTACTTGGGTCTACTTCCCAAGGTCATCCATTCACTCGCTCTCCTTTACAAGGAAGCAGGGGACCCACTTCCTCTCAAGGAGGGAGCACCAACCCACCTAGTCCCCATCGAGGGTCAGGTTCACAACACACTATGGCTGGAGCTAACCCTCCCACCCCACTACAGATGCCATACTTGGCCTCTCTCAACATACCAGATCTCACCAAGCTCACAAATGATCCTATATTGCATGACGCCACATGGCCGGCAATGCCAACAAAAATTCCTTCAGACATACCAAAGTTTGAAGGAAAGGCAGGGGATGAACCCACCAACCATGTCATGACCTTTCATCTATGGTTTTCTTCCAATAGCATTATGGATGATTCCATCAGACTGTGATTATTTCAACGCACACTTACTGGCCCATCAATGAAATGGTATGTCGAAGAAAAATTACGGTCCCATACGACCTTTGAGTCATTGGCCAAAGCATTCTTGACCTTCTTCCAATTACCCATCCGCCATGACAATGGTCTAGAACTACTGTCTAACTTCAAACAGACCTCAGCCACCCACATCGCTGACCACATTCATGAGTG
Organism: Picea engelmannii; assembly: GCA_009831015.1. Classification (NCBI taxonomy): domain Eukaryota; kingdom Viridiplantae; phylum Streptophyta; class Pinopsida; order Pinales; family Pinaceae; genus Picea; species Picea engelmannii. Next base: position 407,472 of record ML799400.1, read on the forward strand.
GCGTAGGCAACGTAGTTTGTGCAAAGCAGAAACCACCAAGCAGCAATGTCTCAACTGGTTTCTTAGATCACTTGTCTCTCTCCTTGGAAAGGATGTCACTTCCACCTTCCCTCAATCCGAAGAGGAATCCATCAGTAAGGCCCAACAATATGACCTCATTTATGCACAGTCGGGGTACTTATACATAGTACTCCCTGATCTTCCAAAACCTGTGTCGTTTGGCCAAGACAAACCGGGGATGTCTCACTCAGCAGACGGACTAATAAGTGCCACCACACACCACGGTCCACAACCCCAACCACCACCGATGTATGGAACACCTCAATACCTGTCGTCATATGAGGGCACTCCTTATTACCCCCCACCCCCTTATCAACAGCCATACCTTGTTGCTATACCTCCACCAATCAGTGGACCACCACCGGCACCTCCTATACATCCACCTATTCCCACAAACAGTGGTACTCCCTCAACATCAACTTATAGTACTAGTGAAAGCACTACGCCTTCCTATGTACCTTATGGATCAGTACCACCACAAAATCCATACTTCCCATTTCCTGGTCCTCCACAACCCATGGCTCCCCCGCATCCAAATGCAGGGGTAAATTTTGTTCAACCTTTTGCTGCTCAACAATACCAAAATTTTGAACAGTTGAACACCGCCAATCCAACTCATCCATCAAACAATGCCAAGAAGAAAGGTTGGAACAGGAATAACAACAACCCTGGTCAAGGCGGGAATCAACCCCCACAGCACCAAACACCTGGGGGCAACAGAACCCATGGAACCAAAACCCCCAAGGGGGAAATAACAACAAACGCCAAGGGCGTAACAATGTTAAAACCATCTTCCCTTGTGCTCTTTTTGGTGAGTTCGGTCATTACACTCACCATTGCCCCCAAATCGCTGATTTCAAACAGTTGAAGGACTCGGGTAGCCTTCCCCCTTCTCCTGCACAAACTGCCCCTCAACAGGCACCACAACAATATGTGCGGCAACCCCCTCCCGTCGTTCTACAAAATCCTATCCCACATCAAGGTGTGATAAACACTCAACAGGACGCACAGCATCCCCCACCTCAGGTAGGACAATACCACAACCCTAAAAATCCAGTAGAGCGTACAATTCTCCTCACCAGTGAGGAAGAAATCCTACTGCAAACGTGTAATCGTCAGTATCATACACCCGCTGAGTCTACTCCCATCTCTCCAGAGACAAACCCTACACCGACGAGACCCCCGTTGGTGATCCCTTGCCCGTCCGTCGAACCACCACTATGCATACCTCACATCCCCTTGTGCAGGAATGTCCACAATCCACAGGCTAGGGAAGCTCATAACTATAGCTTGGTAGATGACTTAGCACAATCCCTGGCTGCCATGTCAGTCTTGGAAGTCCTCCAGACTTGTCCTACGCAGCGGAAATCACTACTTTTCTCCTTGGGGGCAATCGACCCTACAGATACTCGACTCATCACCTTTGATCTTGATAGTTGTGAACCTCGTCTTACCGCCTTGGTCGCTATCCAAATACCAGTAAAAATACGGAACATCACCGTTCATCGGTGTATCATCGATGAAGGTGCATCTACATGCATCATGTCCAAAACAGTATGGCAGAAACTTGGTTCCCCGAAACTCATACCCTTCGCCATCACATTAAGAGCTTATGACGGATGACCATCATCTCCTGAAAGGCTCTTCCAAAATGTCCCCATTGAACTCGGAGGCAAAACCATTCTCATTGATATCGAAGTTATCGACGCCCCACTCGATTACAATATCTTGTTCGGACGTAGCTACATGTATGCTATGAAGGCAGTGGCATCTTCCGTCTTTCGGACAATCATGTTCCCCCACAACGGAAAGATTGTGACCATCGACCAAGTCTCACATTATGAGCCCAACCCCTCTGCCAATCTCGATAACATTCTTCCCCTCATCCACACCAACCAAGACGCATATCCACTCGTTGAGATGGGTCCGGGAATTTTTAAAGATACATCCTTGTTAGGGACATACCATGGAGCACCACCACTCCTTCCCCCTAATCAAGTATGCGTCGTCTCATCTAACGAAACTCACACGGAGGATGCTCTTCCTCCTCAGGAGGCTTCAATTATCCCTGACGTCTCAATAGTCACAAAACCACTCCTGTCGAAGCCTCCTGCACACTCATCGACCTCAACCATCCACCAATCCACATCCCCTCAAGAGAATAATCCCGCCTGGGAGAGATTCCCCCAACCCCTCACCCAAATTCCTTTCTTTTACCCTCCACCAGATATCGAAGCTTTTCAGGTAGCCACAACACTCACCCTACCTAATATGGTGTTAGCGATCCCAGTTTTGTATTTACACCCACCAGAGATGGTCCCTCGACCACAGGAAGGACTTCCAATGACAGTTCCCATCCTTACTCCCACCACCCCACTCCCTAACCCCCCTGCTACAGCTGGGGGTAGGAGAAAGAAGAAAGAGCCCACCGCTCCACTTCCTCCATGCATCCCACCACCTTGCGCACTATGTGAGAAAGAAGGCCACCAAACTAACAATTGCCCATCACTACCTGAATTAAGGAATTTGATTCCCCCCAATCAAACTCCCACAACACCCATCGCTACTGCTAGTCCCACCACTACCACCAACCCTTCCAGTAGTAAAGGGTTGAGGACCAAATACGTGTGTGCTATATGTTCCAAGTATGGCCACTACACCCATCATTGCCCAGCACTGCCGCGCTTTCGGCAGACATTAGTGGTCGTACGCCAGAACTTCCAGAACAACCCACACCCTACTACGTCCTCTTCGAATATCACTGACATTCGCTATGTCACCACTTCAGTTAACGAACGTATGAGATGTCCTTGCTCTCTCTGCGATTCACTAGCTCATTTTACATACCAATGTCCTATGATCCTTGCATACAGGCGACGTCAATTGGCCCTGCTTCACCAACCTGCAGAGGCAATACTTGACATTACCCCGTCACTTGAGGATCTTCATATCGATTCGCCTGAGCCCGAGGCACTCCCAATGCCTCCATGGTTCTTAAACGACATCTCTGAGGATTTACCCCGTAATCCCCCAAACTCTCTGGCTCATTCCCCTACGGAGACTCTCCACCCAACCACCACGGGTACCCCTCAGTACTTCAATATATGGTTCATGTCGAGTGAACCCTCACCATCTTCTCGTACCACTCTCCTTGCTTCTCCAGTAGGGGGCAATCACACTAGCACTGAGATCACTCCTCACGACCCCTTATATTCCCAGCGTTTCCAATGCGACAAGGAAATACTGGAAGAGCTACACTGCCCAGACTCTCCCTGGGACACACTACATCATCGTTCACTCTTCCTTCCACAGGAAGCCCTCATGCCTCCTAACCAAAACCCCATTTACGCGGTCAAAACCAAATATTTTATCCCCTCTGGGCCTATCGATTGGTTCAACAATCCTATTCCTGCCCCTGATGCATTTGAAGAAGGCAACATGGCCAACATTTCCCCCACCATCAAAATCGACATTTCCATTAAAAATGGCATCGTCGAAGAAATCATCATTGGAGTCGCTTGCACTCCTCAGGAAATCGCCGCATATAAAGCCCTCTTCCAGGAATATCGAGATATTTTCGCCTGGTCATACACAGAGATGCCTGGCCTCAACCCATCTATCGTCGAGCATCGCATCGACACCTGGCCTGACATCACACCAGTTCGCCAGAAACAGCGACCGCTACACCCATCCAAGGCCGCGGCTATCAAAGCCAAAATTGACAAATTACGTACAGCAGGGTTTATTTACCCCATCGCTTACACTTCATGGGTTTCCAACCCTGTACTCGTCGACAAAAAATAGGGCACTATCCGCGTTTGCACAGACTTTCGCGATCTCAATGACGCATGTCCAAAAGACAACTTTCCAACACCTTTCATCGATCAAATTATCGACGACTGCACCGGTCACGAGGCTCTCTCCTTTATGGATGGATTCTCTGGCTATAACCAAATTCAAATTCACCCAGCTGATCAATATAAAACCGCATTCATTACCCCATGGGGTACTTTTTCATATCATGTCATGCCTTTCGGCTTAAAAAATGTCGGCGCAACTTTCCAGCGGGCGATCACATACATCTTTCACGATCTGGCTGAAATCATCCTCGCGTACTTGGACGATCTCACAGCTCGATCTAAGAAACGCACCCAACATCTCGATGATTTACGAATCATCTTTCAACGGTGTCACCAGTACAACATCCGCTTGAATCCTCTCAAGTGTGTATTCTGCGTCACCGCAGAGCGCCTCCTCGGTTTTATCATTTCCCAAAGCGGTATTACCGTGGACCCCCTCAAAGTCAAAGCCATCATCGAAATTCCACCTCCTCGGAATTTACGACAACTGCAGAGTCTACAGGGCAAAGCTAACTTCCTCAGATGCTTTGTCCCCGATTACGCCATACGCGCACATGGATTCCTTTGCTTACTACGTCACGACATCCCCTTTCACTGGGACGACTATGCCCAACAGTCATTTGACGATCTTAAAGCAGCGCTTTCAAATGCACCTTTAATTAGTGCACCTGACTATAATCGCAACTACATTCTCTATGTATTAGCATCAGTTGTATCAATAGCCGGCATCCTCATCCAGCTCGGAGATGACAATCGTGAACATGTCATTTACTACGTTAGTAAGAACCTCTCAGGGCTACCCTTGAAGTATAAACATGAAGAGAAACTTTCTCTTGCAGTTGTCCTCGTAGTCCAGAAACTACGCCATTACATTCTGCTTCACACCACAAAGGTCGTCGCAGATTCCAACCCTATGCAATACTTTCTCAGTCGTCGCCAAGTTAACGGAAAATTCGCTCATTGGATCATTATCCTTCAGGAGTACGACCTCGAGTTCTCAACACCTAAGAGTAAGAAGGCCCTCATTCTCGCCGAACTTGTCACGGCCCTCCCCTCTGACACCACCAGTGCCCCCGTCAACACCGACTTTCCCAACGAACATCTCTTTTACGTCACCTCAGATGATCCTTGGTATGGAAACCTTCTTGTCTACCTACGAACTCAAAAGTTCGGTAACCACCTTTCACGAGATGATCAACGACGTATTCGCCACCAAGCCCCCCGTTATCTCCTCATCAGAGACATCCTATACCGGCGGGGCCTTGACACCATTCTTCGTCGTTGCTTGAATATTGACGAGGTCGACAGAGTCTTAAACGACTGCCACAGTGGCGCATGTGGGGGCCATCTTTCGGGTATATCCACAGCACAGAAGATTATCTGAGCCGATTATTTTTGGCCTACCCTATTTCATGATTTCATTCATGCCATGAAATGATGTGAGCAATGTCAGCTCTATGCCAACAAAGCTCGAGCTCCCCCTGCTCTTCTTCACCCTGTCATTACTGCGGGTCCTTTTTGTAAATGGGGCATCGACTTTATGACTTGCAATCCACCCTCCAGCGATGGTCACAAATACATTATTGTCGCTGTTGATTACTTCACCGAATGGGCCGAAGCTATGCCCACTTTCAACAACACTGTTGACACTGCAGCGCGTTTTTTATTTAACCACGTCATATCTCGTTTTGGAGTACCACTCCAACTTGTTTCCGATCATGGGAAACACTTCGAGAATGAGATCTTCGTCGAACTATCATCTCGGTTAGGCTTCTCTCACGAGTTTGCCTCACCATACTATCCTCATTCAAACGGACAGGTCGAGGCAGTGAACAAAGTCCTCAAGACCATGTTACAACGCACGGTTAATAAACATAAAACCAATTGGCATCATATGTTATTTTCTACGCTATGGGCTTATCGAACGGTAGTAAATACCGCTACGGGTTTCACGCCATTCCATTTAGTCCATGGGGTCGAGGAAACTCTTCCCATCGAGTGCAAAATTCCCACCTTACGCACCGCAATTGAGCTATTACCTGACACTGCTCCAATGGAGCAACGCTTGCTGAACTTGGAGTCTCTGGACGAAGATCGTCGATCTTCCTTATAGAACAACGAGGCAGCTAAAAAACAATCCAAAGCTACCTTTGACCGCCATGTCAACCTTCGGTCATTTCGCGATGGTGACCTTGTCCTGGCTTATGATATCGGTCATGATACCTTTGGCCATGGCAAGTTTGAATCACTCTGGCATGGCCCTTACATTATCCAACATTGTCTCACCAAAGGCGCATACATCTTGGCCTCCCCCGAAGGCCTCTCGCTCAAAGAACCCGTCAACGGGTTGTATCTCAAGAAATTTTATGCTTAAACGTAGTCAAACTACTTTAGGTTATTTCTTTTTTTAGTGTTTTTAATATTTTTTCTCCTCCCCTCTCGTCTAAACTATCATTTGTGCTATTGATAGATGCTTCCCCCACCAGCCTACCACATTGGTTATGTCGACGATGCTAGCCGTTGGATGCAAAATCTCACTTCGGCGGCTTGGGCTCTCTACACCCCCTCACATGAAATGCTACACTCAAGCGGCATGTGTTTGGGGCCAGCAACCAACAACCAAGCCGAGTACACTACTGTCATCAGCCTCTTGGCCAACGCCCAGCGTCATCATATTCATCACCTTAGCATCTTCCTCGACTCTCAACTCGTCGTTCTCCAGCTCAACAATGTATACCGTGTACGCGATCCATGCCTCTTTCGCAAATACCTGCAGGTTAGACTGTTATCTCGACATTTTGATTCCATTACATTTACACATATTTCACAACAATTGAATCAAACAACAGATGAAATAGCTAACATGGTGTTAGATTGGCATATATCACGTCAAGCTACACATACATAAACCATCTCATACATCCTATCACAGCATATAGATAGAATAGACATCATCATCATCAACAAAAACACATGTAAACAACACCAGGATCTCATAATATGTATACTCATATATATATAAAGGCCTATCAGGCCATCCGAATGTTTACATACAAAAAATACATGTGCCTGCAGGCTAGCACAGCACCTCGGTACAAAAATCGGCTCACCAGCCTATAAACAAAAAGATATACAACATGCACCACTCATGGTGCCTATATCATGCCACCACCTGCCCCTCCCTCAGGTGGAGGTGGTGGCCCACCACCACCTGCCCCAGGCGGTGGTGGAGGACCACCCACAGGACCCTCCTGCCCCGGCGACAGGCGTCCACTAGTCATCACGGCAAGCACAGCTTCTCGTCGCACTATAGACCGCCATGGTGGCGGTACTCCTATACACTGCTCCAGGAACCCCTCATCCTGGATGCGTACCCACATGCCCTCAGGCACGTCCTGTAAGACCGTCTCCAGCCAACGGCGTATGTCATCAAAATCAACTCCGGCTGCTGCTGGAGGAGCATGTGATGGCCCTACACCAGGGTCATTGAACCGACGCCACCTCGTTGCCCTCTCGGGCTCTGTTGGTCGCCCTGCGACATCCTCTCACCACCGCCTCTCTCCCTGCGGTCGTCCCTCCAGCTCTCATCGCGCTGGCGCTCGCTGCATCTCCACCTCTCGCCCGCGAGGTGCCACATCTGCACGTGCAAAAAGCAACCAACAAACGATAGTATCAGCATCTATATCATATACATATGGAATGATATCTCAAAAGACAACATAAATCAAAAACATACACAATACTAAACGTACCTCGATGATCAAAAGCCTCCCCTGGTGGTAGCACCATGTCCAGGTCACCCCGGAAGTCAACCCCAGCATAGGGGTACGCCAATATCACCTGCGGCATCTGTCGCCATATCCGTGCCGCCTCCGTCAAGAAGTAATGGCCACCTTCGCCACCACCGTGGTGAACCAAAACTGTCGACCACCACCTCAGTCGCAGCTCTCGTGCCCCCGACATCTCCAGTAGAACCCTCGGGTGCAGCTTCGGCACCCTCTCCAAAAACCAGGCTACCAGGATAGAGCCAAATGCAAACTCTCCTGCACCTGTGGACCGACAACGGTCCAACTGCGTGATCATCCGCGCATGCAGCGTCATCCCCCATGCAAATCGCTCACTGCCCACCACCACCCTCTCCAGCACCAACAACTGGCCACCACTAATCCGTTGGGTCGCAAATGACCCGTATATACGCACAATCATCGCCGCTATACAGCGATGTGTTAGGGCATCAATAGCACTGATGCTCACCACCGTCCCCGACATAAAGTCTGGGCCTGAACAGTATCGCGCGCCAATAGTGGCAAGGGTTGTATCCCTCGGCAGCACAGGCTCTGCCGGTAGAGGCGTTCCCCGAAAGGGGAGCCCAGTCAAAAAATAGATATCCTCCATCGCAGTGATGGGGATCTGCTCTCCTCGAACGAGGAAGTAGTGCAGTTCCGGACTCCACATCTGGATCACGAACTACAGCAGATACTCCTGTGCCCGTATCAATGGGCACTCAAAGAACTTTAGCAACCCACAGGTTTCTAAAGTCGCTCTCACCCCAGGCCCCTCATTGGCCACAGCCTCTCGCAACTAGGCCCAGTCTCGCTCTCGCCACCGCACTAGCATCGTCACTGCTGGCCACCTGCAAACAACAGAGAGTCCTATATCAGCTCAGATACCCATCAATAGCATCAAACAGACTCGTTTTTTACTCTTAAACCTTGCCTCAAAGGTGCGGTTTTTTCACCCACAGGCACGCACACATGCGCGCCTGTTCACTATACAGGCACGCATCTATGCGCGCCTGTTCACTACACAGATGCGCTCTTGAGCGTGCCTGTTCATCATATAGTCATGCACCAGTTCGCGCATGTCCAACCCACAGGCGCACCCCTAGGGAGCACCTTCAATTCCTCCTATCGCACACCCATGCGCATATAGTCGGTGGACAAGCACGCATGTATGCGCACCTTCCACCGAATCGCCCGTGCATGTGGGCCCACACCCCATACAAACTCCCCTAAATACCCCGGTACGTCCCCCCATACCAGCCCTGCCCAAAAATTGAAAGCCTATTTCTATGCAGGATGATCAGACCACTAACCTGATGCTCGCAAACCGCCGATCGAATGCCTCGTCCTCCCTGAATCTCCAAATCTCCTCTGGAATCTGCTCGTCCAGTCACTATTGCAGCAGGTACAAATGAGGTGGCAATGTGGGCCCTACAACTATATATAATCCTTTTGCCAAACTTCCACTCACCATTCCGGGAGCCCAAGGTGTCCATTTTTCAAACCATCTTCAGCCACGGGATCAGCATCCCGCCACCTACATCACAGCTGTCCCTAGGTCACTTTTTATCCCGGGCCCCCGGGGCACCTCTTTTTCATATCATGGTCAGGTACGCACACGCATTGTCACATTTATCTACTACATGCTCATATATTTGATTCTCTTCAGATATTGTTCACTTTTGGGTATTTGTTTCTCATATGTGCAGGTACTTGCTCCTCATCCCTCGGCATCACCCCTTTAGGTATATACTCAGCACTGGCATGTAGTCCTTCCCACTGTATCGCACTTGCATTTCCAGTCACGCCCTCTAATGATTACCTCTAGGATCTCCATTCCCGGCTCTGCAGTACCCACACCTCCACTTGCACCTTCGGTACTGTTACCCGGTAGCATTCTTACCTACATGAGTTGTCTCATTCATAGCACCTTTTGGCACTTTTCGACACTCATGTTGTTCTTCATTACCCTTTAGGGATGGGAGTCCTGATAGTCTTTCAAACATGTCGTGAATCAACCACATTCTCCTTCTCCTCATTTTGCTAGCTTTCCCACATGGACTCCCAGATTATCTCTTTATGGTTCTATTGTTTTTACCTGCACCTCTGCGGGATCATGAACCCTCCATTTCATCCCCAATTAGTTTGTCCATCTGCGAACCTATCCTCATTTCACCTACCTCATACAGAAACTCACCAATGGGGCCCCCACCCTTCATCAGTTTTCCAAAACATTTTTTCCCTCCCTGGGGCACGGATTTCACACTGGGGCACCCGTTTCTGTATTTGTACATTTCTCCCCAAAAAATTATTCATTATTTATTGTACAAATGCCTTTCTTTCCAGTTATTACATTTCCTTTTGTCGTCACCGTTGGCGACTTGCCTCCTTTTGGCCACCTGCAACCCATGTCACCCTTGGTTGGAACAATACTTATCATCTACCCTTGCCGACATCATCCATATCTTCAGAGTACTCCACAGGTCACTTACCTCTACCCTCTGAATGTGTTCACCTTGTCCTGCCTCTGCCACAACTTATCACCGATCTTGTCATCCCCCTGACACTCGATCTTGTTACACGGTTGCGGCCACCTTTTATCTCATACATCCTCCAACCAAGGGAAGTCTTGAGTCTTCCCACTTCTTGACTTCGTCTATGTACCTCTGCCACTTCCCCACCTCAGTAGATTCCATGAATCCCATTGCTTTTGGGAGTCGCGTCCCCCTTTTGTCGACCTCAGCACAATTTTCCAGAAGGGCGACAGTATCTTGATTCTCATTCTCCATTTAATGAGAGATCTCGGACGGCACAGGGTGAAACACCATTGCTCCCTGCTATCGTTGGCCCGCATAACATTCGATGCCAACACTTTCTCATGTTATGGTGGGTCTTACCTTGCAACTATTGCAGTTATTTTTGTCATTTGCCGAAGACCTCTGAACTTGGTCGGGCCATCAATGCCCGCATCATCGTCGCTGCTTATTGCTGCGCTCATTACCTTTTGTTCAGAGTATGTTCCTTTGCAGAATTGTCTTCTGCCTTTATCATTACCACCCCCAAGGGTGCTGCAGTCGTCTACACCAACACTTCAGACATCATTTTTCAGAGTTACATAACACGAGCATGGGGCATGCCCGCCTCGTTTGTACACAGTTGTATATTTTACGCACCTTATGGAAGGTCACGTTCTACTAGTTCCTTTCTCTTCCAAAGGATTTCTCTCACCGATCCCACTATTGCTCTCTCTTACAACAACATTCTCAGTAGAAGAAACATTGATGGATTTCGGTTATACGTATGCTCCTAACCTCATCCATCAGGGGGCATCTGTTATCACTGAAATTTCGTCTGCACATGGCGACAAGAACTCAGCATCGTCAAACAATAATGAAGTCATTCATGGCACTGAATTAATTCCACAGCATTCCAAAGGGTCAAAAACCATATAAAGTAACCAAAAATTGAAGGGCACTTTACAGAAGAATGGTGTGCGTGCACATGCGCGGAATAGGAACGTACCATGCGTGCATACGCGCACGATGCGCGGCTGTTGGCGCAAAAACCCGCGCACCTGCTAAACGGCGCATTTATTGAATTGGTCGGCCTCCCAACCACTTATGGATCAGCTCCCAAGCCGATTTGACCCTCAAATCTGAGCTGAATCCGCATGGTAGGCTAGTCAAAGACCTAATGAAGCCCTAAAGAGCCCCTTTTCACAC
>ML799400.1:419030-446799 GCA_009831015.1 Picea engelmannii
GCACCATTTCATTGAGCTATCCACCTCTCCATTGAGTGGATATGCTAGGAGTTCTTTCACTATCATTTTCATTTTTCTTATTGTAAGGAGAGCAAGTTTGTGAGGGCACAAGAGCCTTCCTTTGGAGGAAGAAGGGACTCATAGCCCCCTTTCTTCATTGTGCTTTGATTTCATCAATAGATCAGCCCAAAAACATTGGTGATATTGGTCTTTTTTGTGTTTGTTATTTCTATATCCATATGCTTATCATTTTAGTTTGTTTTAGTTTAATTCTTGCTTATAGTTTTGTTTTGTTTTCTCTAACTCTTTCTTCTACAGTTGTCATGCTCAGTAAGACCCAACTGGGCATGTAAGCACCCTCGATTTGCTCACCGAGTCGACGAAAAGGGTGCAAACAATCAGTCTACTCATATTCTGATTGGGCTAACTGCATGGATGAAAGGAAAAGAATGAGTGGAGGTGTGTTCTTCTTAGGAGATTCTCTAGTAGCATGGTTGAGTAAAAAGCAAGGTTCCATTTCTTTATCAACTACAGAGTTAGAGTACATTGTTGTTGCTACCTATTGCACTCAGGTATTATGGATGATTCAGACACTTGTAGACTTGGAGGTAAAATACGTTGCACCGATCCCAATTCATTGTGATAACACTAGTGCCATCAATGTGTCCAAGAATCTTGTATTCCACTCCAAGACCAAGCATATTCCCATAAAATAACATTTTCTGAGAGAGCAGGTCACCAATCAGATTGTTCAGGTCCATTACATTCCAACCATAGAACAAATTGTAGACACATTTACTAAACCCCTAGCCAAGACACCATTTGAATATCTTTGACAGAAGTTGGGTGTCATCCTGTCTCACACCTAAGAGGGTCCATCCTATTAGGGGGAGTTTGTATTGATTGAATATCTGATACCTCCTAAAATTACTACAAAATCTTAGGGGGAGCATCTTTTCTTTGACATTGATGTCAAAGGGGGAGAAAAGGAGTGGTCTAGACCAGATGCTACAGTTGGAGGTCCAAACAGATTAGTGCAATCGTTCAGGGTTTCCATCAATGCCAAAGGGGGAGATTGTTGGCATGTTTACAGGCAGAGTGTGTTTGTCATTGATGGCAAGATCAGAGTATGCAGCGATGGAAAAACAGGAACAACATAAGATCGGGAGGATTAGCGTAGAGTCACACACAGTGCATAGGTGTGCACCAGGGATGAGGTTAACTCATTGCCAAAGCTCAAGAGAGATAGTGTACTCAGGATCTTAGACGGATCAAAGGTCGAGGCCTTTGACACTTAGAAATTACTCCAAGTCAGGAGGATGTGTAAACTGGGGAGGAGAAGCGACAATGATCATTGTATCCCATTGAGAATTCCCGGTGACCATCAGATCTGAATTCAGATAGGTCGAGCACACAAATGGAGGACCGATCTCGAGTGTTAGATCCGAGCGCAGGGTCTGACCGTCATTGGATCTAGGAGAAATTGCACGTTCTTTAGAGTGCTAGGAGAAGCGGGCTTACAAAATCCTGAAACAGGAAAATCAACCAGAGTTTCAGATACTGGGTGTTGGAGGAGTCAAGAGTCGAGACTCTTCATCACAGGAGTCCTGAAGTGTCGAAATGTGAAACGTCGAAAATCCTGAAACAGGCACATCAATCAGAGTTTCGAATACCGAGAGTTGGAGGAGTCAAGAGTCGAGACTCATCATCACAGGAGTCCCGAAGTGTCGAAATGCGAAACGTCGAAAATCCCGAAACAAGCACATCAACCGAAGTTTCGGATACCGGGAGTTGGAGGAGTCAAGAGTCGAGACTCTTCATCACAGGAGTCCCGAAGTGCTGAAATGTGAAATTTTGAAAGGCGCTAACAACTAAACTCCATTTCGGAGATAGAAACTTGGAGATTCGAGATGCCTCGCAACAGGAATTCACGATATGCGAAATCACGAAATGGAAAAATGTGAAATGTCGAAATGATCGAAGCTAGTCCAGCTAAGCTCCTTTTTTGGAGTTTCGTGGATTGCAACATGGAGTGTCAAGATAACTCTTCACCACAGGAATGTCAAAATGTTGAATTCTGAAATGCCGAAATGTCGATGTAGCCAATGGTCTCCATCGGTGGTCACGTAAGTGGAAGGAGCTAGCATAACTAGGCTCCATTTGAAGGTTTTCACTATAACTGCTAGAAACCACTGATGGTTTCTTCCAGAGGACTTGAAGAGACTTCAATGTGATTTCCATAGGAATCGAAGAGTCTCAAGGAATCTGCTAGTGGAATGAAGACTGATCATAGAGGTGAGTGACAAATGGAAGAGCGTTGAAACCTATAACTACAACAAAGGGAATGAGCTCGATTGTGACAGAGAAGACGAAGAGTCTCGTCTGCTGGAGAGGCGAAGGAATCTCGTCATAACACCCAGTGATGATGGACGCATGGGTTTAACAGCCAGAGAAGCTGAAGAGTTGCAATGATGATCAGGCAGAGCACTCAACATAGGGAGAGCATGAAGAAGCATTGGGAATAGAGGATGCAGAAGATTCATAGAGAGCATATATACACAGAATAGAGAAGAGATGAATGTTGTTGTTGAGAGTGATCAAGGTGTGTAGAAGGAGGAGAGTGCAGCAGTTGAAATGCACAGAAGAGGAATGGTGCATAGATGGGATATGGTGCATAGAGCATAAAGCGCAGCAGAAGAAAAGAATAGAGATGCATAACTGAGACAGTAAAAGAAGGTCGAGGTGCTCTTATAGAGAAAAATAGAAGATCAAAAAGTGCAAGAAGATGCAGATAGAGAGACACTGATACAGGAGAGCATAGTAGCATAGCAGAACAGTGATAAGCATGGTAAGCCAATGATAAATATTGTATCATTGTGATAAATTTATATATATAGAAAAATTTATATTTCAGGGTGATAGGGAGGTGCTAGGGAGGACTGTTGTCCTCAGAGGTTCAAGTGGGTGCTTGAACACAGGGATTTGTAGCTTCCATCCGGTTGTAGCCAGAAAAACCAGGGTGGCAAGGTGGTGCAAGAGAGAACTATTGTTCTTTGTTATACAGGTAGGTGCCTGTGTGACTGGAAGTTGGTGCTTCCATCAAGTTGGTGTTGGAACATTTAGGGAGTTGTTGCTTCCTTCTAGTGGGTGCTAGAGAAACCAGGGAGTTGGTGCTTCCTTCTAGTAGGTGCTAGAGAAAACAGAGAGTTGGTGCTCTCAGGAACTTGCAGCTTACAAAACAGAGGTTGTAGCCTCACAATGAGTTGGAGCTCATATGTATGGCAATGTACATAATGTAAATATTACTTATCATATAAAGAAGAAGAGGTTTTTACCCTTTATGGGTTTCCTCAAGAAATTTATGTCTCTGTGTATCTCATATGTGTGAATGATGCTAAATGTTCTATTTCTTACTTCCCTACATTATTGTGAATGTCATTGAGTGCTTTGTAAAGAGTTTAAAATAAGCATGATTGTTTAAGCACGATAATAACTGATTCACCCCCCCTCCCCTCTCAGTTGTCCAACAACAAGGATGTTTACAAATATTTCTATGAGTTGATTGGGATATGTGCTATCTTGATGACTAAGTAAATGTTTGATGACAATAATTTATATTTATTTTTCGAGGAAAAGGGGGATATGTTGGAAAATTAAAAAAAAAATCATTAGGGGGTCCCACCTATTAGTTAATATTTATTTTATCCTTATCATTAATCATTATTATTACTCAATAATGAGTTGTCCCCGTGAACTAAAAGTAGTTGAAATACTCAAACTACTTTTAAGAGAATAAAAGGAGAACTCAAGGGACAAGTAAAGGAGAAAATTATAGAGAGAACAACTCTGATAAGTTTTTCTCTTGCTTCCTAAGTGAGATTACATTTCTACTTCACTCACTTCCGATATACTTAAAGGCTAGGAATTTCTTGTTGATAGCAGGATCCCACTAAAGGTGGAAATAAGGAGAATCAAGAATTATTTATTATTTATATATTTCACCAAGTTGATCATCTGATTCTGATAGTCTATGGATTCTTATTAGATTTATGAATTGATGTTCAATACTAATTATAAATTTTATGCAGAGACAAGACAATGGAAATTGTGGTTCTCTTTTCAGCTTTGTTTTAATCTTGATTTTTACTTAAAGAGACCAGTTGTCTCTGTATGATGTAACATACCATCTTTGACTTATAATTCTCATTCTGGTCCTTACCCTTTGGGTATGAAGAATGTTCTTGGATGTATTTCATAATTGAATAAATACAAATATTTTGATGGTTTTGCAGTCTAATTTTTAAGTCATTATGTATCTTTACATCATATTTTTGTTTCTATATTTGTTCTTCTTAAATATGAAAGTTTATGTTACAAGAATTTTATTTTTCTTTGATATATCATATTCATTTCAAAGATAGAATTATTCCCAAGGACATTATTTCTTGAGGATTAATTGAACTTTTTGCAAAGAGGTTATAAACATAAGGTAACAATCCTGACTATTTTTTTCTAGCTAGGAAAAATTCGAAGATATTGGTATTTGGATAATCCATTCCATTTCATCAACAAGTTTTTTCTGTAGGTTTCATGATTTCACCCCAAATTCACATGGTTTCAGAGCTTGTGAATATAAACATTGATTTAATTCACATGGTATCAGTTTCCACGGGTTTCTAAGAGCAAGGCACATAGGTACTCATTTGTAGGTACATGAAATTGTAGTAGTTAGAAAGAATAGAATTTCCGTAGTTAACACTTCTTACACCACTGTTGGCTATCGGAAGTCACCCCTGGATTGCTAGCAGGAGCAGAGCCCGACGCCCATCAGATTAATTTCACGGTTTGTTTAAAGGGTGATCAAATGGAGGAAAACTCATAACAGCACAATCTCAACTCAGAAACTAGACCAGGCATGCATGAACGAGTGAGGTCTTGATAAACTCCAAACAGTGAGACGTAGTAAAAGGGTGAGCAGGTGGAAGACTTATGCAAGAAGAGTGCAGCAGTCTACAATAAACATCAGGTTCATCACAGACTAGAGAAGAAAGCATTCAAACACAAAGTCCCTTAATGTTCAAACACAGAAAACCAGAGAGTACAAAAATGCCACGACAAATCCTTTATCATAACATAACTGCAACAATCCACGTGAATCATTCACTGTGAACACTCTGGCATGAGATGAAACAAAGATGAAAAAAGAGGAGAACTGTTTGTTATAAACCAAGAAGTCTCAAACACAGAGGCATAACCAGGAAACCAGAATATCGCTGAAACTTTACAGTCAGGAGCTTAGCTCTACCATCGATAGATACAAAAATGGCAAAAATGCCTACATATACTCAAAACAAAAATAGCAGCGGAACCAAGAAACTGCATTGAAAGCTTTGCGTCTGCATGGCTTCTGACACTCTGCAGCCACAGTCTTTGACTAATCGTGCAACTTGTTACAGACGCGATAGATCTTCTGACAGTTACATCGGCGAATCAACGTGCCTTTAAATCATTGTAGGACGTCCCCATTATGGCGGAGACGATGTCTAACCACCACCAACCGCTTCAATAACTGCTTCTTGGGATTGAAAACGGCCCAGCCAACTCAGCACTTCGGGATCTGGACGACTTCTCGCGCTGCCACCTGGAATAACTGAATAGCTTGAGGGACAGGTATGGAGGCCAGCGTGGAGGATGAGGTGCATGACAGGAATGTTCGTGCCAGGTTACAAGGGCGTGAAAGGAGTGACGTGACGAGAGGGGGATGACGGAAGGAAAGAACTCGCCTTCAGGTGAGAGGCTGACGTGGAGAGGAACGGGACACGTGGCAAGCAGTGAGTGGGTGATGAGAAGAAGGGAAGGCCACGCAGACCAAAGAGGAGAGATGAATGGATGACATACGGCAGCAGGGGAAAGGCGGAAGGAAGGATGAAGTGACAGGGATAGGGCCCACACTGGTTAATCACATAGCAGTTGAGAAGAGTGGGGCTGCACGACTGCCGTTGATCTGAGCGTCTCGATCGTGGCCGTCGGGAAGATGCACATGGGATTCCGGACCCCCCCCCCCTCCGCTTAAAGGTAGAAAGGCGGGGGGGGTCCGGAATGGTCTTCATCGCCATTGATCTGGGCGTGCTCATTTGGACCGTTGGAGAGTTGCGCCCCCGATTCCGGACCCCCCCCCCTGCTTAAAGGTCGGAAGGCAAGGGAGGAACGAAATCCAACGCGCGCCGTTGATCCGGGCGTGCGAATCTGGACCGCTCGGACTTGTTCGTTGCTTACCATGGGCGCATAATCGCCCAAAACTTAGGACAAATGGGTTTTTTAACCCCTCTTATGCATTCTTCCCCCCTATACAAGAAGTATCACTAACATTTGGCTCCATGGGGGATAGAGTCGTCCCTGTGATGCTCTAAGAACTCTTTTGCAGACTTAGTGCCTTTGTTGTTGGGCTATGGAGTCATTTATTAGTCCGAAAAACAAAAAATGAAAACAAAAACAATATTTACAAAACAAAGCAAAACGAGCCGACTGCGGCTCACATAAAACATTTCTTTAAGACATGCCCATTGACTGGGCCACTAAAAACCTCATTGCCTTCCATATCCTGCAACCTGTAGGTGTTGTTGGAAAACACTTCAAGGATCTTGAAATGCCCGAACCAGAGGGCATCAAATTTACTGTGTTTGCCCTTTTCCTGCCTGGGTGCATCCCACTTGATCACCAGATCACCCTTTTCGAACTCTTTCTTTTTGCTTTTCCTGTCAAAAGCCTACTTGATCTTCTGTTGTCGATTGTAAGCTCTGTCCAGGACCTGTTCTCTGATCTGCTGCACCTCCACCATCTGATGAATTCTTCTGAGCACATGGTTAGGTTCCCCCACATGGTCTTGGAGGAGACTTGCCACAGGCAAGGCAAGATGAGTGGGGAAGACAGCTTCAATCCCATAAACAAGCTGGAAGGGTTAGAGACCTAGGGACTTCTTCGTTGTCACTCGATCGGCCCAAAGCGCAAATTTGAGCTTTGAGTCCCAGGCCCTTTTATTATCCTCTAATAGCTTTTTGATGAGCTTGATTAGGCTTTTATTAGAGGACTCTGCCAGTCCATTTCCCTGAGGGTAGTAGGGAGTGGAGTGAATCAGTGAAATCTCAAATTGTTCACAAAATTTGACCAGAGGCTCAGACCGAAATGGGGAAGCGTTGTCAGTGACAATTTTGCTAGGGCAGCCAAACCTAGCTATGATGTCCTCCAGGAAGCTGATGATTGCTTTGTGAGAAGTGCTTCTGGTAGGGACAGCTTCTATCCATTTAGTGAAGTAGTCGGTTGCTGTCAAAATCCATCGGTGCTGGCCACTTGAGGGAGGATGAATTTCCCCGATAAAGTCCAATCCCCACTGCTGAAAGGGCGCTGAGACCACCACAGGCTTCAATGGCAGGGATTTGAGCTGCTGCTTCCCTGAGAATTTCTGGCATTTGATGCAAGCTCTAATTTCCCTGCAGACATCAGGAAATAAGGTGGGCCAGTAGTACCCAACTCGGAGGATCTTGTGAGCAGTGGTCTTCCAGAAATAATGGCCTCCACATAGACCACTATGGAAATCATTCATAACCTTCTGGGCCTGCTGTAGGTCCAGACACAGTAGTAATATCCCCTGGGGGTCTTTCCAATACAAAGCTTGGCCAATAAGACAGTACTTGACAGCTTTGAGCTTTAAAGCCCTTGCCTTGCTTTTTTCCATCCCATCAGGGGGTCTCAACTCCTGCAGGAAGTACAAGATATCTTGGTACCAGGGGCATGTTGATAGTGGCACAGTGCTTCGGGAACCCCTGTTGGACAATTCAGCTTGCTCATTGATGAAATTGATTTCCAAGGCTTTATAATTGGATTCGGCCAGGAGCTTGGCCAAACCCTGCCCCTTGATTATCTTGGTGGGCTTAATCTCCAGGTCAAATTCTAGGATCTTGGCGATCCATTTGCTTCTTCTTCCGTCTATGTCAAGCTGTGTAAGAATGTCCTTCACAGAGGTTGAAGGGACATATGCAATGATTTTTGAATGTAAGACATAGACTCTGAAAGCTTTGAGAGATTTCACCAAGGCATAAGCCTGCTTCTCCATGATCTCGTATCGGAGCTCTGCATCTCTCAGTGCCCTGCTAAAGAAGGCAATAGGCTGCTCTTGCCCTTGCTCGTTTTTCTGCAACAGAATCGATGCTACTGTGTCAAAGGAAGCAAAAGAAAATATCATAAAATCTTTAGAATAATCTGGACTGATCAGCACAGGAGCCTCAGTCAATGCTTTCTTTATTTGATCAAAAGACTCCCTGGGTTCAGCAGTCCATTTTGTCTCATGGCCCTTCCTGAGCATGGCTGTGATATGTTTCACCAATTCAGCAAAATTTGAGACAAACCTCCTCAGGAAATTAATCCTTCCCAAAAATGCTTGGACCTCCTTTTTAGATCTGGGAAGTGACAGGGCCTGAATTGCTTCTACCCTGTCAGGGTCAATCCTCACTCCCTCTGCTGAGACTATATGGCCTAACAGTTTCCCCTCTTGCATAGCAAACAATGATTTCTTGGGATTTAGGGAAAGGCCAAACCTGCGACATTTCAAGAAAACCCTCTTCAAATGGCAGTGGTGCTCTATATCAGTCTTGGAGAAGACTGTTATGTCATCTAGGTAAATCACCACAAACTGATCTTTTTCCCCGATGAAGGCTATGTCCATGGCCCGCTGAAACGTTGCCCCCGCATTCATCAATCCGAAGGGCATCTTAGCATACATGAATGTGCCCCAGGGAGTGGTGAAGGCTATTTTTTCCCTGTCTTCAGGCATGATTGATATCTGATTATAGCCGGAAAATCCATCAATCATAGATATCATGGATGCACCAGTGACCCTCTGCAATATATGTTCCATGTTGGGTAGGGGGTAATTTTCCTTCCTTGAACTCCTGTTCAGGTTCCTGAAATCGACACAGAGTCTGATTTCTCCGCTCTTCTTTCTTACTGGGACCAAATTGGCTACCCAGCTAGAGTATCTCAAGGGGACTATGATTTGGGCATCCAGCAGCTTTTTTACCTCCCTCTCCATGACAGGTAACAGCGTAGGATTTATCTGTCTCATCTTCTGCTTGAAAGGTCTAGCCTCCTCTTTCAGTGGGATCTTGTGCTCAATGACTGACATGTCGTATGTCTTGAGGTCCTCGTAGGTCCACGGGAACATGTCAGTAAATCAGTATATCCGATCCTCTGCTCCTCAGTCAAACACCTCGACAGCTTTACAAACTTGGGCTTCTCCGGTGTGCCTATGTTGCATTCAGTTGTATCAGCATCGCCACCTGAAATTTTTCCCTTTATCGCCACATCATTCCCATCAAACAATCTTTCTAATGGGATCAGACCTCGTGGTATATGATTGCTCGGCAGTTGAATAATCTGATGATCAGCAACTTTATTCACCAACTCCCCAGGGTGGTGGTCAGACTCCTCGTCAGGGTCCTCATCTATATGTAATGCAGAGAAGTCATCGATGGATCGGAGGAATTTCTCAATCTCCTGATCATCTTCGAATACCCTCCAATGTTTGACATTGTCTGGTACAGAAGGTCTGTATCTTACTTCCACCTCTGATCTGTCATCGGGTGGCGCAAGAGCTTCGAACAAATTAGCTGAGAAGGCTTGAAAGTCTGCTGGAGCATTTTCTTCCCGTGGAATGAAAGAGATGTTGAAGGCCAGGAAGAAACTATCAATTAGATCCCATACCTCATTCCTGTAATTATTGAGGTGAGGGTGCCTGGTCTGATAGACATTTTTGACCTGCTGGACAATTAATTCTGCATCACCGAACACAGCCATCTCCCTGATTCCCATTTCTTTTGCAGCCCTTAATCCTAGAACCAGAGCCTCATATTCTTCCACATTGTTGGTGACTTCAAATTCCAGCTTGTATGACAGTGATATGGTTTCCTGAGAAGGAGACTTGAATAGCACTCCGGCACCTGCACCTATACTGGAGGAAGCTCCATCAAAGAACATTTTCCAAACAGAGGTGGTTGAAGGAGGCATCCCTTGATCAGGACTGAGCTGCTTTCTGATCTGCAAAGGGGTCTTAGGCTCATCAGTGACCTGTAATAAGCGAGATCCTAAGTCAGTGTCCAAGGCATAGATGGGATGATTAGTGGGGTTTGCTTCATCACTGACTATGTAAGCTAGCTGGGCTTCTCTGTACAATATCCTATGTTCCCCCCCAAAGACCGGAATGGTGGCATAGGTGAGGTCCATCTGTAACATTCCTCCAAGCCTCTTAATCCAAGACCTTGACAACAGCATGCCAAACTTGGGGGGAACATCAGCTACCACTACATCCATGACCATACTTTTCATGGGTAGTTGAAACAGGGAAACCACCAAGTCCTTAATAACTCCCAAACATTGTACCCTCCTGGAGTCAAAGGAATAGAGGTCATGATAGGCTCTGGTGACTTCTAATCCTAGCTCTTCCATGACGGCTTTAGGCATGAGGTTGTGGGAGGCCCCTGAATCCATTAAGAAATTATGTAGCACTTTGTCATGTATGTTCAGGGAGGTGTAGAAGGGAGGGGATGAATCATCTCTGTCCTCCACCATGGGACCTAGGACCACTGCAGGCCTTTCATCTTGGAGGTTTATGCAGTCTGTGGAAGGGCTAGAGGCTTCAGATTTCAACAGGTCGGAGAAGCGTTTTTTGAATTACCCATGTTTGATTAACTCAGTGAGAGGCACGGGGATTCTGATCTTTTGGATTTCATGCTCGAAATTAAAGGAAGATGTAAGCTTTGGAATTTCTCTAATCTCAGGACCATGATTTTGAATGATAGGGGAGAGAGGATGGGCCTTCTTACCTCTGTGGTGGTCTGCTAGCTCGTCAGCAGGCTTCTCTGCTCTAGTGGATGACTCGGGAACATTAGGTGTTGCTGCCCTCTTGTCTGATCTCAGGTTATACCTGCCTCGGCCACCACCAGCTTTGTCTCCCTTGCTCAATTCATTTAGTTGACTATTCATGAGAGACTCCTCATATGCTGACTGAGTTAGATGGGGGAAAGGAGGAGTGACTTCCACAGAGTGGATTTCAGGCTCAGGCTCATCTGGTTGTCTTTCTTCTTCATCAGCTACAAAGTTGTTCTGGAAGGGAGCCTGAATCCTTTGGTCATCTCTGTCTCTTTCCTTCTCTTTGTGCGTAGTTGGAGGAGAAAAATTGCTTGGTCTCCTGAAACCTCCTTTATTTTCGGTGTTCTGAGGGCCCTTATACATCTGCCTCCTTTCCACCTTCAATCTCTCCACCTCTTCTTTAAGAAAGTTCATTACTTGAGCCAGTTCGCTTACTTGAGGGTGGGACAATGATGGGCCTGAGATGTTGGAGTCAGAAGTCGAGGCTTCTGGTTTTCCTTTTCTTCTGTTTGTGTTAGCCTGGTTCCTCAGTCTGTCAGCTGCTAACATGTTGGACTCCACTTCTATAGCTGCATCTTGCATCTGAGCTAAAGAGGTGGCCCTTCTTTCTCTTAATACGAGACAGAAGTTAGGATCAAATGCACTAGAATATGAAATTTGAGCAGAGGCTTCGGAAGGCTTTATCTCTGCAGGAATCTTGTTATACATCTTATTGAACCTTTTAGAGAAGTCAGAGACAGACTCCCCTTCCTGCTTCTTCAGGGACCCAAACTCAGTCATGTAATATATGTAATCTTTTCTATCCCCCCACTGTCTCAGGAAAACATTATCCAGAGCCTCAATCCCGGCTATGGATCCTGGGGCTAGTCCCCTAAACCACTTCCTGACTTCACCATCCAGACTCTGGACGAAGACTCTCATCCAGACATCTTCGTTCTCAATATTCAGGTTGTCTGCATAGCTGTAGAAGGCAGCCAGGTGCTCTTCAGCAGTGACATCTCCCTCACCACTGAATTTGGGCATGTATTTCAAATAGTCTCCAGCAGGGAGAGGGTTCAAAGGCTGAGGAAGAATCAAAGGAGCATATCTAGCAGTGACTATGGCATCCATTTTGTTCAGAGGGGGATTAACACCAGCCATAGGGATGTTGAGCAGAGGATAACTCGGAGGAGATGGAGTGTGAACAAGTGAGGAAGGAAGAGAGGTCCTCACAGGAGACGACGGGGAAAACAGAGAGAAGTCTAAGGGACCTGAGTGTGCAGGTGCTTTCCTCTGTGCAGCAGTAGTAATCAAAGGAGGAGTAGTGAAACCTCCTGAGGGGGGAGTGACAAGGATCTCTCCCTCTGATACTAGACCAGGAGGGGAAAACTCAGCAGGAACACTCCCAAAGTTCAGAAAATGGGAAACTTCAGAGGAAGGACGACTAGGAAACTGAGAATCTGAAAATGGAGTTCTCACAGAAGGGGAGGGCGTATTACCTTTTTCATCGACAGAAACTTCTTTTGTAGCTCTCTTTCCCTTTCTACGCACCGCTTCCAAGTCTGCTTCTGGTGTGGCCAAAGGCAAATGTGGATTTGACCTCGTATGTCTGCCTCTCGAAGTCACATCTGATAGAACAGGTTCTCCCCAGCGAAGTCGTCACAGTGGAGTCGCCAGGTGCACAGTAGCAATATTCAAGTTCTGATATCTGATGCACCTGCAGAAATCAGTTAATCGTTGTCGTTCTGCCCAGGGAAGATCTTCAACTTCGTCCCCAGCAATGGCGCCAAAAATGTTGGCTATCGGAAGTCACCCCTGGATTGCTAGCAGGAGCAGAGCCCGACGCCCATCAGATTAATGTCACGGTTTGTTTAAAGGGTGATCAAATGGAGGAAAACTCAGAACAGCACAATCTCAACTCAGAAACTAGACCAGGCATGCATGAACGAGTGAGGTCTTGATAAACTCCAAATAGTGAGTCGTAGTAAAAGGGTGAGCAGGTGGAAGACTTATGCAAGAAGAGTGCAGCGGTCTACAATAAACATCAGGTTCATCACAGACTGGAGAAGAAAGCATTCAAACACAAAGTCCCTTAATGTTCAAACACAGAAAACCAGAGAGTACAAAAATGCCACGAAAAATCCTTTATCATAACATAACTGCAACAATCCACGTGAATCATTCACTGTGAACACTCCAGCATGAGATGAAACAAAGATGAAAAAAGAGGAGAACTATTTGTTATAAACCAAGAAGTCTCAAACACAGAGGCATAACCAGGAAACCAGAATATCCCTGAAACTTTACAGTCGGGAGCTTAGCTCTACCATCGATAGATACAAAAATGGAAAAAATGCCTACATATACTCAAAACAACAACAGCAGCGGAACCAAGAAACTACATTGAAAGCTTTGCGTCTGCATGGCTTCTGACACTCTGCAGCCGCAGTCTTTGACTAATCGTGCAACTTGTTGCAGACGCGATAGATCTTCTGACAGTTACATCGGCGAATCGACGTGCCTTTAAATCATTGTAGGACGTCCCCATTATGGCGGAGACGATGTCTAACCACCACCAACCACTTCAATAACTGCTTCTTGGGATTGAAAACGGCCCATCCAACTCAGCACTTCGGGATCTGGACAACTTCTCGCGTTGCCACCTAGAATAATTGAATAGCTTGAGGGACAGGTATGGAGGCCAGCGTGGAGGATGAGGTGCATGACAGGAATGTTCATGCCGGGTTACAAGGGCGTGAAAGGAGTGACGCGACGAGAGGGGGATGACGAAAGGAAAGAACTCGCCTTCGGGTGAGAGGCTGACGTGGAGAGGAATGGGACACGTGGCAAGCAGTGAGTGGGTGATGAGAAGAAGGGAAGGCCATGCGGACCAAAGAGGAGAGATGAATGGATGACATACGGCAGTAGGGGAAAGGCGGAAGGAAGGATGAAGTGACGGGGATAGGGCCCACACTGGTTAATCACATGGCAGTTGAGAAGAGCGGGGCTGCACGAGCGTCGTTGATCTGAGCATCTCGATCGTGGCCATCGGGAAGCTGCACATGGGATTTCAGACCCCCCCCCTCCGCTTAAAGGTAGAAATGCGGGGGGGTCTGGAATGGTCTTCATCGCCGTTAATCTGGGCGCGCTCATCTGGACCGTTGGAGAGTTGCGCCCCCGATTCCGGACCCCCCCCCCCCTGCTTAAAGGTCGGAAGGCAAGGGGGGGTCCGGAATCCAATGCGCGTCGTTGATCCGGGCACGCGAATCTGGACCGCTCGGACTTGCTCATTGCTTACCATGGGCGCATAATCGCCCAAAACTTAGGACAAATGGGTTTTTTAACCCCTCTTATGCATTCTTCCCCCCTATACAAGAAGTATCGCTAACAACCACACAATTATTTCGAGTGGAAGCCAAAGATTCTAATTATTCTTAGAAGTATAGGCTTATACAAAATAACAATGGAAACAAAAGCAGAGCTTGATTCTATCGATGAGAAAAATGATTTTCTCAATAGACAATATGTGGCTTTCAGACTTATCTGCATGTCTATTTCTCCTCAAATTCAATATCATGTTGAATCACTCTCAAGTACAAACTAAGTATACATAAAATTGGAGGTCTGATTCAGGAGAAAGGAAGATTCTGAAGAATGCATGCACGAGATCGATAAGACAAAGATATCAGAAAAACCATCGAAAGAAAATGCATCTCAGGAGCCACATGAAGAGACTTATGCACATCCTCTTCTTCTAGACATTCAAGATGATGTCTTCTCCAATTCATATTAGATTTCAGATCTGACTTTTGAACCATATTTGAAATATCTTGAGAATGTATACGACGAGCCACATCATATTCCCAAGTGGACACAATCCATCCTACCGACAACCAATTATCTTGCAGATGATCTCGTGGATCTGAGGAGGATGAGATCCTTGTTTGAGGAGCCACCTCATGCACTCACTGTCACAGAATATTCAGTAATTCCCATACATTGCTACATGGTTATGGCATCCGACCCTCTAGCCTATGCAGAGGATGAAGGGAATTCATATTGTAAAACTACCATAAATGAAGGGGATTTGGATCTTCCTCTTTCCAATAAGAGAAAGTGGATATGTGTGGACAGATGTAGGAGCATATTTCAAACTCAACTCAGTAATTGACCTCTAGAAGGACTTAGGAATTTATGAGAGGAAGTTGGTTTCCTCATTGTTATGGAATCTTGTAATTTGTTTATTTTCCTAAGTTGTAATAGTTCTAGAATAGTTCCAAGTGTATTTGAGTATTTTTCCATGTAATGTAACATAATGGTTTTTTTTAGATAGGAATTTGAAGGAGTTATAAATACTAGGGTGAGTTGTTTGGATTCAATCCTATTCAAGAAAACAAATAAGTTTTTATTGAGAAAAGTAGAGGATTCTATTTAGTTTTGAGGATACGATTTGATCTCTGCGATTGGAAATGATTTTCCTCATGTTTGTATAAATAAAACCATGAGCATGAAAATGCATCAAAGTGGGAGTAATGAAGATAGAATATTGTTTATGAAAACTTGTTGTATTGTTAAAATTTGCATGTCCATTGATTGATTTTATCTCCCAGCTCGATTCACTGCATGTTGTTAATGGTTTTATTCATTTTGGTTTTGTCAAGATTGATATATTGTATGCAGTAACGAAATCACAGAGGGTAAAGTTTGATGCTAGGACTCATTTGCAGAGTAAATAAAATGGAATTAATACCTTTAGAGAACTCTAAATCTAGCATAATCATTATTTTTGGCAGTTTCCAGTTAACTAGATTGGGTGTCAACCTTCAAACAAAATAAGTGTTTTATTTCCTCCCAGTGGTCGGTGGGACATTTAACAGATCATCGGTTAATAGACTTGCAAATTCCATCAATTAACTGAATTTAAACTTGAAATGTGCATTATATATCCTGGGGCCCAATGGGCCAATGACTTTGTGTGTATTTCAGGATTTGGTGGTTTGATGAGTAGAGAAAATCCAATGGTCTGGTGGGACCGCTGGCCTGGTGGCAAGTTATCAAAGTAGTGTATTTGGTGAATTATTCCCTGGTGGCCCACTAGTTCCATTTATCTGGATTTATGAGAGGAACGAAAAGAATAACAGACTAAATACAATAACACAAAGATATTGAGAACAACAACAAATATCCAATGAACAATAACTTCTATTGAATTAAAAAAATAGGTTGAAGCTGTAAAACTACAGAACTGGAAAAAAAACTTACTCGAATGGTGGTAGCTATCTCTAAGAATAGATGTGATTTCTACATGCATCCTTCAAAGTAGAATGATTACAATGAGGCTCCAGAGGCATTTTTAACATTACTCATGATTTCCAAAACCCTAGACATCCAAAAACCTAACCCTAGGAGATGAAATGCCAAAAGTTATGTGCACCCAAATGGGTAATTTGGTACCTCAACTTCTTAGGGTCATAAATTTTTCATACGACCTTCGTTTTAGGCACGTGATAGCCCATTGGGAAGGTATTTTCGAGAACTACACATTATGTTTTCAAACTCTAACTTCGTCTATAGTTTGATTGTGGCAAGCCAAAAAAACATTGTTTAGGGCCCCAAAATGGACCTAGAGGTACAAAAAGATGTACTGACATGAAAACATCCAAAATAATCCAGTTGGATTAGGTAGGAGACCACCAATATCCACATGGAAGATGTGTAGGGATTCGGAGAACCTCGAAAGTATAGAACCCACAATTACAAAGAATTATAGAAGAACGTGTTGAACTAAAACTTGTTAAGAGGAGTCGGTTGGAATAGGTGGGTGGCCACCAATATCCACCTGGATCAGTCCTCCCCCCTTAGTAAGAAATGGTCTCCATTGTGTTGAGTTCCCCCATCAGGTGAGGAAACTTCTGTTGAACTTGGCCCCAGGTGAGCCACTTGCATTGGTGTAGAAGTTACCCTACCTTGACAACCCAATAAAGTTGGATCCTCTGTTGTCAAGTGCCCTTGACCTATGTGTCCACTATATGATCAATGGATGCATGTTCCATGCAGTCAAGGTTGAGCTATGTTGGTTTCAATTGTTCTTCAATCTCTGAGGTGTCCAATAATGGTGGAAAAATTATTTGAAGGAGGTTCACATTGAACACTAGGTGCAAGCCAAAGAAGGGTGGAGTGTTGAGCTCAAAAGCATTCCTACCCACAACCTTGGTGATAGTGTAAGGCCCATGGAAAAGTGGGAGAAGCTTCTGATGGGGCCCTATAAGGTTCTCTTTATGCAAATGTAACCGAACCTTATCTCCCACATGAACCTGGTCTGGTACCTTGTGTTGATCATGGTGTTGCTTGTACTTAGCATTGGCTTTCTGTAAAATCTCATGGACATGTTGGCAGATGTGTTGAATCCACTCAATTAATATGGTGTATTTTTTGGTCTTAGACTTAACATGGGAATATTTTGCCTATGTGGTTGCAAGAGGTAGTGCAACATCAATGGGACACAAGGATTGGAATCCCGGCCCCACCTGAAATGGGTTATGGTCAGTGGAGCTATGGAGAGCCCTATTGTCGCTATGTTGAACATAGGGAAGACTCTCATCCCATGTACGTGGATTCTTAGAGTTCTACATGCGCAAGATGTGCACAATCATCTGATTGACGACCTTTGTCTGGTCATCGATTTTTGGGGGTGGAAAGTAGTGGATTTAGTGAGCTTGGTTTCCAGCAGTGACCAGAGACTCGACCAAAATGTGATGAGGAACTTGTTGTCCCAATCTGAGGTGATGGTCTGTGGTATCCCAAAATGGACCCACACCCCTTCGAAGAAGAGCTTGGTAGTATCTTTCATTGTGATAATCTTCTTGCAGGCAGTGATAATGGTCATCTTTGAAAACAGATCAACCACCATAAATACACAATCATTTACGTTTTTGGTGGATGGAAGGCCAGAAATGTAATCCATTGAGATGGATTCCCAAGGCCTCTTGAGAGTAGGAAGAGGGGTGTATAAGCCTTTCTTCTTAATGGTTGGCTAGGAAATGGCACAGGCAGTGCAAGATCAAATATACTTGTTGACATATTTTCAAAGTTTTGTCCAATAAAAAATGTTTCTTTAGAACAGCCACAGCTTTCTCCATGCCAAAATGTCCTTCCATTTGAATGTAGTGAGCCTCCCAAATTAGCTTTGCACACTCTCTCGTGGGAACACAGAGGTGGCTGAGATGGAATAACAATCCATCCTAGATGTGAAAATTGGTGGCATTCACTCATGTACCCAAGATATGATAGGTGGTGGCAAAGTCAGGGTCACACTGATAAATTTGGGGACACTCAGATGCCTCATTCCCACATGAATGGAGCACTGTGGTGAGTGCAGCAATGGGAGGGTGACTGAGGCAGTCAATGACATGATTTGTGCTCCATGTTTTATACTTGATGTTGAGATGGAACTATTGTAGGTATGTGGACCACTTTTGATGGCGATCATTCTAAAACTTCCCCTATGTCTGTATGAACTACAAAGGCTTGTGATCAATGTGGATGATTGTCTCCTTTCCCAGAATATGATGTTTCCATTGATGACATGCTTTCACAATGGAATACATTTCTTTTTCATAGGTGGGGTATTTCCATATAGTATCTGAGAGTGTCTCTCTATGGTATGCTACTGGATGACCATGTTGAGTGAGAATTGTGCCTACAACATAGTCGGAGGCATCAGCCTCAATATTGAATGGTTGTTGCAGATCGTGTAAGGAGAGTATTGGAGTTGAGAACAAGTGGTGCTTCATATCATAAATTGCTTGTTGTTATGCCTTCCCCCATGCGAACTTTTCCTTTCCACCACCCTTGGTTACTTGGATGAGGGCCCATGCAATATCGAAGAATCCCAACACAAACCTTTAGTAGAATTTGGTAAGTCCCAAGACGCTCTGAAGCTCAATTAGAGTGGTTGGGGATGGCCAATCATGAATGAATTGGATCTTAGTTGGATCCACATGTACCCCATGCTCATCAACAATGTATCCCAACTATTGGACCATGTTCATTCCAAAGGAGAATTTTTCCAAGTTGGCATATAGCTTGTGCTGCCACAGAGTTCCCAAAACCTATTGAATATGTTGCATGTGCTCCTCCCAAGTTTTGTTGAAGATGAGGATGTCATCCAAATATACAACCAAAAATGATTCGGTGAAGGGTCTTAATACATCATCCATCAATCTCATGAAAGTTATTGGTGCATTTGTTAAGCCAAAGGGCATGACCAACCATTCGAAGAGACCTTATTTAGATTTGAAAGTTGTCTTCCATACATCAATTGGTTCGATGGGAACCTAGTGGTAGCCATACTTTAGGTCAATCTTACTGAAGAAATTTCCCACCTTGAGTTGGTCAAGAAGGTCATTAATTCATGGAATCGAGTATCGTTTCATGATTATGATTTTGTTTAATGCTCTGCAATCAATGTAGAGATGTTGGGTCCCATATTTCTTCTGCACCAATAGAATTTGGCTTCCAAAAGGAGAGAAGCTATGTCATATGTGCCCCTTTTCAAGCAACAATTGGATCTGGCACTTGATTTCATCATTTTCCATCAACGAGTGACAATAGACTGGTCCATTAAGAAGCGGTGCATTGGGAGTTAGATCAATTGGACGCTTGACTTGGCAGTGTGTCAGTACCCCGGTGGGTGAGGAGAAGATGTCTCTATACTCTTCCACGATCCTGTTCACTTTCTTTTGCTACAAAGAGAGGCTTTGTGTAGAGGTCACAGATGTGGCATCAACCTTCTGGTTACTGTAAGCATGGATAAAAAAGAATACAAGATTTCCAGTCTGTGAAATGACCTTACTGCATTGCTTAGAAGAGATTAAATAAATAGTGATAGGCAATGCTACCTCTGGTATCCTGTACAATTTTCTACCCAAAGTAATAATAACACTGTGTGGTATAGACTCATACACAACATGTCACTTCCACAAATATGGTTGGCCTAAAAGAACATCACAAACTTTAAGGGGAGAAATATCACACAATACATCGCCTTTGAAGGGATTGATGTTGTAGGGAAGACAAAACTATTGGATGATGCGGAGATCTCTTCCTTGGAAAATCTATCCAATAGTGTAGGGATGCGGGTGTGGTGTTATTGGTAGGTCCAGCTTCTTGACAACGTCTGTTGAAATCAGGTTCTTCTAACTACTGTTATCGATAATGAAATGAAGCGAAGTCCCCTTTACCCACATATGTGAGTGAAAGAGGCATTCCCCTTCCTCTGGTTCTTCTGGTTCACTTGGTTGGACTTTGGTGGTAGCGATAGTGGCACTGGGTTCGGCATTGATGATCCACTTCCCACTTTATGGATTTGATTCGGATTCAGAATCTTCCTCTGACTTTGAAGCTTTCATCTCAGCCACCAATGACTTCTTGGAGGCGACAGTATCCAATGTTGTGCCAAGGGATTTTATGGTATTCACACCATTTTCATGCGTCCTTCTTCGACTTCTCATTACCCTTCTCGGTTTGTGGCTTGGACAGGTTATCCTAAGAGCGACCGTATTTTCTCTGCCCCTTGTTTTGTGGGTTGGGGTCACCTTTTCCCTACTTCGGATGTGAGGATTTTGCAAATCCAAACTCTCGCTTATTCTTCTTAAATTTATGCTCGATCTTGACAACATATCTATAGGCCACACCTAATTATGTGATGTCCAGAAAAATCCATTTTTGTTTGAATGTATCTATGCATATAGTCATGGTATATGAGCACCATATGTCGTTCAGAGTCTTTGATACTAACATGGTGAAATATGGTACTATTCGGTCCCTTTCCCGATGCAGCATGGTCCATCTTGTGTACTGGTCCTTGTAGCTTCCAATAGGGTTGTATTGTTCTTTAATGACATCCCTGAAGGAATCCCATGTGAGTTCGACCAAAAATATTGTAGATTCCTCTATGGCCCTTTGTTCATAGTAAGTATCCCAACTAGTCCTTAACATGGGGGATGACCTTGAGGAGTGCTAAAGTAATATTTTCCCTGTCGAAAAAATTATGGACCAAAAAATACCCTTCGAGTAGATTCATCCATTTATCTAAATCATTTGCATTTACCCTTCGAGCAGATTCAACCATCTTGTACCTTGAAGGGGGTTGCATGGTCGCTTGATGAAGATGTGTCTCATGTGGGAAGTCGTGGAAGGATCTGTGCAAAGTTGTCCATTATTTCGTTCATTTCTTATGCAAGGGATTCCTTGAGCAACATTTTAAAAATATCTCCTGCTCTGTCATCTCGGTGTGGCTGATATTGCAAAGGCTTGACTGGTTCGAGTCCCAATTTCTTGTACCCAGATATTTTCGGGGACATGCAAGAAGAAAAAAAAATCAAGAGAAGACCGCCATGTAACCACTAATCCATACTTATGAGTGGAAAAAAAAGAATAACAGACTGAATACAATAATGCAAAGATACTGAGAACAACAGATATCCAGTGAAAATAAATAAAATAGGTTGAAGTTGTAAAACTGCAGAACTAAAAACAACTTGCTCGAATGGTGGTAGTTATCTCTGAGAAGAGATGTGGTTGTTGTTTGCATCTGTCTGAGAAGAATGATTACAATGAGGCTTCATAGGGATTTTTAACATTACTCATGATAGCAAAAACCATAGACATCCAAAAACCTAAACCTAGGAAATGAAACGCCAAAATTTATGTGGGGCTTGATGGGTAAGTTGGTACCTCAACTTCCTGGGATTGTAACTTTTACACATGACCTCCATTTTAGGCATGTGATAGTATGTTGGAAAGGTATTTTAGAGAAACACACATTATGCTATCAAACTCTAACTATGTCTACAATTTGATTGTGGAAAACCAAAAAAACATTGTTTAAGGCCCCAAAATGGCCCTGGAAGTATAGAAAGATGTACTGACATGAAAACATCCCAAATAAGCCAGTTGGATTAGGTGGGCGACAACCAATATCCACCTGGAAGTTGTATAGGGCTTCATACAACCCCACAAGTGTAGAACCCACCATTAAAAAGAATTATAGAAGAACATGTTGAACTAAAAACTGTCAAGACAAGCCAGTTGGAATAGGTGGGTGGCCACCAATATCCACCTAGATCATCCATTGTTCAGTTGATATAAATGTTATGTGATGGGAATTTAGTTGACATAAGTGTCAAATGATGGATTTTAGGACTATTAAAATCCACTTTAATTGATGGAAAATTGTGTTAAAATATATTGAATCTAATCCTTGTTGGCATCAATTTTGATATCATAGCGAAAGCCAACAAAGGATAAGTAATGTCAAGAAATGGTGTTTAGAGCCAAAGGAAGATGAAGATTGGGTCAAGGAAGACTTATCTCAAATGCAACAATAATTGAAGAAATGAGAAATCTTCAGGAATGGTTGGAAGTTATGGAAGCTTCCCAAAGCACAGGTGTTGCACGTGAGATGTCAGTGAAAGAGAGGAGGAATTTTTCGAAGAGGAAGTAGAGCCTGGAGAAGAAGGTGTTGAAGAAAAATATCGGTCAAAGATGAAAGGTAAGTTCATCCCTAGAGATAATCAACTTAATAGTTTTAGACAAATGAAAAATATGAAGTAGATAGGTATGCCAATTAAAGAATACACTAAAGAGTTTTATAGATTAAATGTTAGAGTTGTTCGTATAGAAAAAACCAAGACAAATTTGCCAGATATCTTAATGGACTAAGATATGAGATTCAAGATGAAATTGGCATTTTATCTCCAAGAAATATTGAGGAGGCATATTAGTTCATTATGAAGGCAGAGAAAAATTTAGCAAGGAAACAAATTCAAAGAGGAAGAGGTCGAAGTCCAACAATGGGCAGAGGACAAAAAAGTGGCAGAGGAGCATTTCTATCTCAAAAAGAGGAAGCTAGAATTTCACACCATCAAGAACATTCATCAAGAGGTGGAAAATTTAGAGGAAGAAGACAAAGAGGTAGGGGTTCTCTTATCATATGTTTTAGATGCAATAAATTTGGGAATAGATCTTATGAGTTTCCATAAAACACTTCCACGAGTAAAGGAAGTACAAATGTTGTGAAGGATAGGGAAGAAAGTGTGGAGTCATCTATGCATGAGAGTGCACCAAAAGTTGGAAAGTCTTTTCTGATGAAGTGAGTATTGTTGAAACCAATCAAGGAAATCAAAGAACCTTCACAGAGAAAGAAACTCTTCAGAACTGTATGTAAATCCAAAGGTAAATGTTGTAAAGTTATTATTGATAGTGGCAATACTGATAATTTGGTGTCTATAGAAATGGTTGAAAAATTCGGTTCAAAGAAGGAAATACACCCAATTCCATACAAAGTGTCATGGTTACATAAGGGACATCACTTGTTGGTCAATGAGCAGTGTGAAGTGGAATTTTATATTGCAAGCTACAAGGACAAGGTACTTTGTGACATTATGCCTATGGATGTGTGTCATCTTTTGTTGGGTAGACCTTGGCAGTATGACAGGAAGTAAATACATGATGGAAAGAGAAACGCATAAACTTTTGAGAAGGATGGAGAGAATCACACACTCTTACCATTAAAAGATGAAGGTGTAGCTAAAGAAGTCATCCCTACGGTACTTATAATCAATGGAAAGGAATTTTTTTAAGAAAAAAAAATGAGGAGGTACATTTTTCTTTAGTTGGTAAACCCAAGGTAATTCTTACTAGCAAAAATTTAGATGATTTTCCTAAAGAAATTAAACTTTGTTGGATGATTTTGTCATATTTTGTTTGACGAATTTCAAAGTGAGTTACCTCCCATAACAAGCATTTCTCATCACATAGATTTGATTTCGGGGACTAATCTTCCAAATAAGGTAGTATA
Source organism: Picea engelmannii (assembly GCA_009831015.1). Lineage (NCBI taxonomy): Eukaryota > Viridiplantae > Streptophyta > Pinopsida > Pinales > Pinaceae > Picea > Picea engelmannii. The sequence goes on from ML799400.1 coordinate 442,792, forward strand.
TTGAATGACTCCAAAGAAGAATGAATATATTAAAAATCAAGTACAAGAGTTGTTGGATAAGGGCCTGATCAAGGAAATTTTTAATCTATGTGATGTTCCTACAGTGTTAAGTCCAAAAAACAATGGAGGATGGAGAATGTGTTGGAATTCTAGAGAAATAAACAAAATCATAATCAGGTACAAATTTACATTACCTTGTATTTATCATTTGATGAATTGCTTGAGTGGTGCTAAATATTTTTCAAAATTAGATTTGAAGAGTGGGTATCATCGTATAATAATTAGAGAAGGAGATGAATGGAAAACAACTTTTAAAACAAATGATGGGTTATATTAATGGTTGGCAATTCCTTTTGGAATCACAAATGCTCCTAGCACTTTTATGAGTTTGATGGATGAAGTTCTTAAGGATTTTCTTGGTAAGTTTTTTATAGTTTACCTAGATGATATCTTGGTCTAGAGTCAGTCTAGAGAAGAACATTTAATACACCTCAGATTGGTTTTGAATAAATTACAAAAAGAAAAGATATTAATCAATATGAAAAGGTACAGTTTTGTGAAGACATAGTTAGTGTATTTGGGTTTTTTTATATCAAGAGATGACTTGAAGATGGATCAAGAAAATGTCAAGGCTATAATAAATTGGCCTACCCAAAGGAGTATTGTTGAGGTAAGAAGATTTCATGGTTTGGCAAGTTTTTATAGAAAATTTATCAGAAATTTTAGTGGAATATGTGCTCCAATTGTGGATACAATTGAAGGAAGAAAAAAACCATTTAAGCGAACAGAAGTAGTTGTTAAATTATAGAGCATTCAATTTTAGCATTACCATATTTTAATAAACTCTTACAAGTTGAATGTGATTCAAGTGGGATAGCTATAGGTGTTGTTCTAAGTCAAGAAAGAAAACTTATTTCTTACTTTAGTGAAAAATTAAATCAGGCCAAACAGAAATATTCTTCATATGATAAATACAATTATGCCACTATTCAAGAATTTAAGAAATGGAGACATTACCTCATGCCTAAGGAATTTGTTCTTTAAATTGATAACCATACCTTGCAATTTATCACAATCAAATAAAATTAAGTTAGAGGCACGTTAAGTGGGTTGATTTTTTGCAAAATTTTACCTTTCTTATCAAACATATAAGTGGGGAGTCAAATAAACGAGTAGAGGAATTAAGCAGAGTCAATTTAATTTTGCATGAGTTTCAAGTGAATGTATTATAATTTGATGATTTGAAAGAGAAGTATGAGGATGATGCATATTTCAAAGAAGCTTATGCAGCCTGAGAGAATGTAGTAAGCATAGATGAAATTCCATGGTTAGATTACATGACACAAGAAGGATAGGTGTTCAAAGGAAGCAAATTGTGTATTCCAAGATGTTCCATGAGGTAAAATTTGTTGAAGGAAAAGCATAGTGGAGGATTATCAGGACATTTTGGACAAGACAAAACCTTTTCTCAATTAAGTGCATTTTATTTCTTTTCTAGTATGCAATATGATGTTAAAATATTTGTTGAAAGAAGTAGGGTATGTCAGCATGCAAAGGGAATGAGTTAGAATGTTGTATTATATCATCCATTACCAATTCCAATCATACCATGGGACTATATAAGTATGGAATTTGTGTTAAGATTTGCAAGAAAAGAGAAAGTCAATGATTCAATTTATGTGGTTGTTGATAGATTCTAAAAAATGGCACATTTTATAGCTTGCACAAAGACAAGTGATGCAACTAATATTGAAAATTTATTCTTTAAATAAGTAGTTAGATTGCATGGATTGCCAAAAAGTATTATTTTTGACATAGACACAAAAATTTTGGGTCATTTTTGGAGAACTCTATGGAAAAAGTTAGGAACCAACCTTAATTTCAGTTCAGCATACCACCCATAGACTGATGGGAAAACAAAGGTGGTAAATAGGAGTTTGGGATATATTTAAAGGTATATAGTAAGTGAGCATACCAAGTAGTAGGATTACGTACTTGCACATGAAGAGTTTTCATATAATGATTCACCTAATAGAAGACGTGTTTAAGTCCATTTCAAATTTTGTATGAAATACACCCAAGAGGAATTTATGAATTAACAAATTTAGGAAAACAAGAAATAAAAATTGTTGACAGTGAATATTTTGCAATATGTATGCAGGAATTGCAAGATAAATTCAAGCAGTAGCTTTAGGAAAGAAACAATAAGTACAAATAGAGAGAAGACATGAAGAAAAGACAATTGAATTTTGAAGTTGTGGACTTGGTTATGGAACTCCTCAGAAAGGAAATATTTCTTATAGGGGAATACAACAAATTGAAACTTAAAAAGATTGGACCCTATAAAGTGTTGAGGAATTTCTCCTCAAATTCTTATGAAATAGAACTTCCAAGTAACATTGGAATTTCTCTAATTTTTAATGTCTCGAATTTGTACCCCTTCAAAGAAGCAGTAGATAGTTCAACATATGTGTCTATTAATGAAAAAATTCAGACCATTGAATGGGAGAAACAACTACCTACAACACATCATAAACATATTGAATCAATTTTGGACAAGAAGGTAGTGAAGAAGATGAGGAATAAATAGTACTTTTAGTAATTGGTCAAGTGGAAAGGACAACCACTTGAGGATGCCATGTGGATAACAGAAACATATATTTTGAAATATGATATAATAATTGAATAACTTATGGGACAAATCCCATGGACATGTCTTTTTCTTCCCCGGGAATCTGATGTAGGAGCATCTTTCAAATTCAACTCAATAATTGAATTCTAGAAGGTATTAGGAATTTATGAGAGGAATTTGGTTTCCTCATTGTTATGGAAGCTTGTAATGTGTTTATTTTCCTAAGTTGTAATAGTTATAGAATAGTTACAAGTGTCTTTATGAGAAGAGAGTATTTTTCCATGTAATGTAACAAAATGGTTTTTTTTAGATAGGAAGTTGAAGGATTTAGAAAATATAGGATGAGTTATTTGGATTCAATCCTATTCAAGGAAAAAGTTCAGGTTTTATTGAGAGCATTAGAGGAATCTTTTTAGTTTTGAGGATACGATTCGATCTCTATGATTGGAATCGATTTTCCTCTTCTTTGTATAAATAAATCCCTAGGCGTGAAGAAGCAGCGGGGTGGGAGTAATGGAGACATACAATTGTTTATGAAAACTTGTTGTATTGTTCAAATTCACTTGTCTATTGATTGATTTTATCTCCCCGATCAACTTGCTACACGTTGTTAATGGTCTTACTCATTCTAGTTTTATCGATATTGATAAATTTTATGCAACAATGAAATCGAAGAGGGTAAAGGTTGATGCTCTAACTAATTTGCAAAGTAGATTTAATGGAATCTATATCTTTAGTGGACTATAAATCTAGCAAAATTGTTATCTTTGGTGGTTTCCAATTAACCGTACGGGGTCTTGAACTTTAAATGAAATAAGTGTTTGATTTCCAATTGTGGTTGGTGGGATGGTTAATAGATTGTCAGCTAATAGACTGGTAAATTTTGTCAAACGAACTGAAGTTAAACATGAAAGGTGTATTATATATCTTGGGGCCCAATGGGCCAGTCACTGTGTGTATTCTGGGATCTGGTGGTTTGGTGAGTATAGATAAGCTAGTGGTCCCATGGGACCAATGGTCAGTTATCAAAGTAGTGTATTTGGAGAATTATTTCCCAATGGCCCGGTGACCTGGTGGTTCTAGTGGCTAGTTGACAACAATTTTATGTGACGGGAATCGGGTTGACAGAAGTGTCAAATGATGTATTTCAAGACTATTTAAATCAACACTAATTGATGGAAAATCATGTTAAAAGGTAAAGAAGCTAATTCATATTCGTGTCACAGATGTCTCGCCTGTGCATCTACTTAATTATATCCATATAGACATCTACATATTCAACAAAATATTTATTGAGCATACACTTGCACATTTGTGAGGTCTCCTTGGAGTGAAGGACACAATTTATTAGCAGTTTTCTTTCTTTCCTTCTTCAT
>ML799400.1:449408-468682 GCA_009831015.1 Picea engelmannii
TCTCTCTCTCTCTCTCTCACACACACACACACACACACACACACACACACACACATGTATTCATTGTATTATTAATTAATAAAGTTGGTAATTCTCATTGATGTTTCTAGATATAAACTATGTTGGAAGTTTTGAAGCATCCAACATTTCGAGTGGACACTCCACCCATCGTCAATGACAAAGAAAATAATGAAGTTAGAAAGGAGCGTTGATGTTTACCATTGAGAAGAGGTAAATAAATAAATAAAAGAATTAATGAATTAGTTGTTCTGAAAAAACATTAAAATATTAAAGAAATGAAGAAGTAAAATTCAAGAAAAAAAAAATTGTGTACGAATCACAATATGAAATGATAAAATCATTAAATTAAAATAGAGGGATATGTGATCATATACAAGAGAATATGCTAGAAAAAAATAAGGTAAAAATTGAGGGTAGTTTGATGTCAAAATTATTAAGTTAAGGGAGGGAGGGAGAAAAGGCATAAAATAGGAATGAAGTCGAATTAGGATTGACAACTTAGGCAATGAATAATACGATTTCAGGATTGGCTGAGTTTGTAGTCGTCATCACGATTAAAGTTATTGGGATGTTTCTCAATTTCCAACGCTTATTGAATGACGCAAGATGAGGGATAGGGTTTTGAAGCCAAGATTTTGGTTTGATCAAAGAAAATTAAATATTTGGAATTGAAGGGGTGTTCAACAATAGTTGACTTTGAGATTCTATTTTGGGTGGTGTCAACAAAGTGTTCTTTGAGACGTTCTTTGAAGGATCAACTTATTTGACCAATGTAAGATTTGTCATGGGAGTAGGAAATTTGGTAAACTCCTAGGTTGAGCATTGAATCAGATTTATCCTTAGCAGTTATAAATAGTTTTTTGAAGGTTTTGTAGGGTTGAAAACTGTTTTAATATTCTTTTTAGCCAAGATTTTAGAGATGTGATTATTGTGGACCTTTACTTTGTACCATTTTGTATGACAACGGGTCTCTTATTCCTATATAATAAAATGGGTTTCTTATTTTATTGCATTATCGAATGTTGTAAAACGTTTTGTTGTTGAATAATTAATATGTGGATGATTTACATTCTTAAAAATAACGAAGGTGTAATTTGTTGGATAACGCATTAATGCAATCAATATATCAAAATTCAATAACAAAAAATATAAAAAAAAAACCATTATTATAAAAAATGTTTCATCTTTAGATGATTAATTGAAAATTTGTTAAACAAAAAATTAATTAAAATATATACATATAAGTGCACTATATTCTTATAAACTCACTAGACTGGGCGTTACAAAATATAGAAAGCAGTGCATTTTGGGGAACCATATGCACCAGTGACCATTAATTATACAAACACACTAGTGTGAACTATTGACAAAAAACATCATTATGTAAACAACATAATGTACAATGATATTTATCGTTTCAAAATTTTACGGTGCCTATGTTTACAATACGCATTATGGCTCTAAATATAATGTACGCACCTATGCTTTATATTTAGTATAGGCACCAGGTATCTAAATATAATGTATGCATTGGTGTTGTAAGTATAATATACGCACCAATGCTTAGTAAAAATAATGGCGCCAACATCTCACCTCAAATATTCAAAATTTCACTGCCCTTCGGTGCACATGGTAATATAGAAACCAGTACATATAAAGTATACAAGCTCTGAGGCACACAGTAACTTAAATGAATTGGTTCTTCATATGAAAATAATGCAGAGTCGATGCATAGAAATTATAAGAGCATATGTGCTTTGCATACAATAAAAAAGGTGAAACTTGTGCATAATAATTATAAGGGCATTGATAGAAGATGTTAGGGACGGGATGGTCGAAGGTCTGTCAATATTGGGAAGAAACTATTGAATTTTTGTCTCAAGTAGTTCGCTATATTAGTGTTATTTTAATTTTAAACAATTAGCACGACAAATGAATATAAAGGATCACTGAAAGAATAACATACACAATATTTACCCTCGGAAAACCCTCTAGGGGAAAAACTCAAAAAACTTCCTCAATATAGATTCAACAATCAAGAACATTGCCTCTGTCCAAGAGAGAACTAACAAAGAAGAAGATCCTTCTCAAATCCTTGACTAGGGAAGAGTAGTGCACTACATAACCAATATATACCCAAGAAATAGGCCAAGATCCTCCACAACATCACCTCCTAGTTGTAATAGCATCTCCCTCTAAGACTTGCACGCTTATCTTCTTAGCTACAGAGCTAGTGTTTTGTGTGTTCAAATGAGGCACTAGCCTCTCTTATAAATAGTAGTTTGGCCAACCTAAAATTAGGTCTAGGCTGACCTGTCACTTTATCCTTTTTGTTTAAATTTTACTTGTCAAGACACAATAGGGACGACTTTTACAAAGGCATAATAGGGTCATCTTAACAAATATAATATAATAATAATATTTAGGATTTTTCCTTGGTCAAATACAATAAGAATATCTTATGAAGCTACTCAAAATTCAACACTCCCTCTTAGAAAGGAAGGTAATCGTCTCGTCATGATCATCATCACTGCTTATGCGCTTCTACACACTTGGTCATTGTCTTGTTGTCAATCACATATCTATATATCATAGGAAATTCTTCACTTTTATTGGAGTAGCATACTAGCCTGCGTTGGATTAGCATACCAACATGCGTTGGGGTAGCATACCAACCTACATTGGAGTACCAACTTGCATTGGAGTACCAACCTACATTGGGGTAGAATACCAACCTACATTGGAGTACCAACCTATGTTGGGATAGCATACCAACGTGCGTTGGCTTACCATACCATCCTGCATTGGAGTACCAACCTGCGTTGGGGTAGCATACCATTTGTTAGCACTGAAAGTTACACTTTGACTGCTAAACTGAAAGATTAGTACCCATCAATAGGTTTATGAGATAAGTCTTAAAATGTGGTGTCAAATGGATAAAACTGAGTTCAACAATGTCAAAACATAGGAAATTCTAAATGAAATGATTCAGAAAAAGAGGTCTTGTTTAACTTAGATCAGGGTTTTGAGGATTAGTGTGAATAGAAGGAATACTCAGTAAGAAAATGAAGTGATTCTACCACTAGATTCAGGCTATGCCAATAGACAAAAGAGAGAAAATATTCAGATACAAGATCTTCTTAAATCCAAGCAAACAAAACTCTCAGAAAGCTATAACAATATCACAATCAAACATCCATTGTCATACAACTACAAAATATAATTTGAATCCTTCGATGATAGTACAATTTTAGAGTGAGAGAGATAAGATGGAAAAAAGAAAACTAACTTCCATTAAACAAGATTTCATTAATTTTGATACATCAAAATTAGAGTAGGCTTTGTTTCATTAAAATCACCAAAAAGGTCTTTTACATCAACCATTTGAACCTACAAAATGTCTTCTAATGTTGCAGCCTAAACAAGGAATGATAGCATACAATGCAAGCTTGATCCTATAACATAGGATTCTTCCACCTTAAATTCAAAATCTTACACCTGTACAAACTGGAAAAAACAAACTTCTATAAAAAAGGCTAATGTTGGCAACTGTCCTAACACCTTAATATTGCATAGTGAGGTGTACTTTGAGTGCATTTCCTTTGTTTTCATGTATCCTTCAAATTTAACTAACCTCCAAACAGTTGTACCATGCTCCCCAAGCCATCTGGTGACCGTTGATCCTTTTGAACCCATCAAAATAGGAGTTTGCAGTGAATCCTATAGCATTGATTGTATCATCTAGTTCGCAATGGATTTCGAAGCAAAGTTTACAGCATCTGAAAGTGTATACCAATTCACAGCGCAGGCACTACGAAATGTCATGGAGTTGGCCAATTTGTCTAGTTTGAGCCAAAAACACCCAAAAACTTTTCCCATATTTAAGTAAGCATGTAGAAGACTCATAATATGGTGTATGAGTGAAAAGTCAGTTATAGGCATTGTACTTCCCCAAAATATTCAAAAATGCAAGGATAAGCACTTCCAAAACTGAGATTCTTTAAGCCACTTCACTTCACTTCTTGAGTTTGGTACTCCTTCTGGTGGCATCTTGGGCCAACACATTCAAATTTATTTGGGCTAACTCTTCCTTGAAAGGTTGTAGCTCCAGCTTAACTCTTATGATCTGAGAGTGTAAATCCATGTTCTGTCTGTACAAATTCTTAAGCTGCCTATGGAGGGGCAGAAATATATTTTCTATAAACCTAGCCTTATCAATAGTTTCCAAATACATATCCTTCAACTTTTTCCTCTCATACAACCCTTGTCCCTTCAATTCATCAATCTCCTTTCTGGCTTCTCTAAGTTGTCTCGTCAACCTTTTAAAAGTACGGTTTTCAGGGGGAGTGGTTATGTCTATGACTTCAACATGTTTTTCAACAACTTCAACTTTACCTTTACCCTTTCTCTTGATGGGAGCTTCTGTTATTTCTTCTTTTTCAACACCCTCCTTCTTGGTTGATGACCTGGTGAAGGGTCTCCTAGCTTTAGCTTCAACTACAGTAGCTAGTGAGGGGAAGAGTAACCTCCTTCCTTTTATGCCTGTGGCTTTGGCTGATGGAATTTCTGCTAATTCTAGAGTTGGTTGGGGTGGAAACTCCCTTTGTGGAGAGTAATAAGATCCCCCTTATTCGTCTTGTTCATTAGGAGCCTCATCATTTTTAGCAATGTCTTTTCTCTTCCTCTTCCTACTTGTCTCTATGTGAACATTTTTATCAGTTTGAAGAGGACTATGCACTTTAGATTTTGGAGTAGGAGCAACATTCAATTTCAAATGTGAAAAGGCAATGAACTGATCCCAGTCAATGTTTTTCTTCTTCAACTCCTCCATCACAAGCATTTTAATCAACCATGAGTGAAAAACACTTGTTTCCATAGCCTTGGACTTGGTTTGGACCCTGACATCCATTTTTCGAGTGCTTCTAAACAAATATAAAGGGAGGTTCATGAGGTCTTTTCCATTGAAGTGCAACAAAAGTCTAATATGGTACTGATAAATCATATTGAAGCTGCCCTCACAGGTGAAATATCTTTGGATCAACCTTAGCATCTTGTCAAATCCCTCAACCATGTGGCTCCTAGGCACTCCCTTTGATAGGTTATCTCTCTGAAATTTTGGTTTAAGGAATTCTTTAGAGAAGGATGCATTTAGATTCATGGATTTAAACCATCTTTCACCAGTGTTTCGTATCTCAGTAGTTGTTGATATGGTTGCTTCAGATACTTTAAGTTCAAGATTTCCCACCTTTGTTTTGGTTCCATCAAAATTCAAGGCCAACTCTCTAGCTAACTCAAGGTGCCCCCTCTGTATCTTCTGATAGAAATTGAAACATCCCACTCTTTGGAAGACCTCTCTCATTAGAGGTTCAACAGAAAATAGTTGCATGTCATAGGGTTCAGTCCTCACTATGACCCCACCCTTGAGAGCCTTCTTATGTTGTGGAGTATATGTTTGTTGATTTAGGAAGAAAACTAAGACAACAATCTGAGTCATGCAAGAGGAAAAATAGAAGGACAAAGGTCTTAGGGTTTGGAGGGATAATTTTTTTCAGAGCTATCTTTTGTCTAGGGTTTTAATGTTCTTTAGCCTATTTTACCCCTATGATTATGAAAGGGAAGTTGATAGTTAGGAAAGGAAGAATACCATATATGAAAAATGGAGATGCAAGGAGGAATCTTGTTGAAAACGATTTTGTTGAATACCTCACCCTCACTTTTACAAAATCATCATAACTTTATCAACAAAGTTCTTTTTAATTTCCAAAACAAAATAGATAAAATGTATACTTGAAATAAGAATGGAAATATTAATTGTAACCAACTGGTATAGGTTGTGAGGTAAGTGAATAACAATGTTGAGTTTGTGTACAGGGTTTGCAGTGCCAAAAAAGGGGATTCGCAGCAGAATTCGCAGTGTAGGAAGCAAAATCCAAGTAGGGAATAGGCATGGTGCCTTGACAGCAAGGTTTGCTCATTATTTATATCAAATAAGCTAAGAGCTATGTTGTTGGCTAAGAATTGAGATAACAAAGGTAACAGGGATGGTTGGTAGCGTGGATCACCAATTCGCAATGCCTAGGAGAAGAAATTACAAGCACATCCTTTTATTGTTCTTCAACAGGGCTTAGAAAATCTCATGGAGTACATAGAGGATGAGGCTTAAAATTTGATATGCTTGATCTTGGATGAATCCACCTGCAACTGACCTAACCTCCAACTCACTCTCACCATCCAGTTCGTAGCAAATTTCGCAGCGCCTGTCTGAAAACAACAATTTCTACAGCGTCGAGCTGGGAAGAATTTGAAATCTTGGAAAAATAGTTAGAAATGATTTAAATGATGAAATCCCATATTATTTCCTTAAGAACATGAGTGTTGAAATCAAGGATATCGGTTGACAAAGCATCGTAAGTGAAATTATGGCAATGAGAACAAAGTGTACTTGAGATGCACTGTGAAATGTCCTGATGAGATGGCAGCATACAAAAAGAACTTGATTTGACCTCCTAACGGGTAGAGGGACAAAGTGGAGGGGTTTAAGCACATCATGGAAGTGATGACATGTCAGGGTGGTGGTGGCATAAGGATGATGGTTTGTCTAACCTTGTCATAAATATGGAGATATAAACCAAGGGTTTGGGCCAACATCAACCTTAACTTTATTTGTGTTAAGACCTAAGAAGACTATAAGGAGGAGGTCAAAAGTAAAACTTAAACAACACTAAGGATAAAAATAAAAAACCTAAGGCTGAATTGACCCAAACAATTCCATGTGATAACACCAGCTTGCATTGGAGTACCAACCTACGTTGGGGTAGCTCCCACTAATGGGGATCTCATCACTTCCCTCTACTAGGGATCACTTCCCACTACTAGGGAACACATCTCACTACTGGAGAAAACAATCACTTATCACTACTAGAGAAGTATTTTTGGACCACTCCAAGATTGTCTCTGAAATACTCAAACTTAACTCTCGGCAGGGGCTTGTTCGATACATTTGCTACCTATTCGTTGGTGGAAATACACTGGAGCTTTATTTCTCCCTTTTGTACCATGTCCCAAACATAGTGGTACATGATCTCAATATGTCTAGACCTGTCATGACACACTAGGTTCTTTGACAACTTTATGAAACTCTGGTTGTCACAAAAGATACATGTCTCCTCCAACTCGAGATCAAACAATCCTATAATTATTTTTCAAAGACACACTCCTTCACCATAAGTTGAACAAACTACTACATACTCTGCCTCTACAAAAATGAGCGCCAAACAAGTATGCTTCCTACTGAACCACGAGATCACAAATGATCCCAAACTGAAGCAACATCCGAATGTACTTTTCCAGTCTGTGACACTACCTGCCCAATCTGAATCTGTGTAGCCTTGCAATATTATCTCACGATCCAAAATATATCTGAGACCATAATCAGTTGTACCCTTTAGGTACCTCATTGCATGTTTTTACACAATCAGGTGAACTGACTCAATGTGTTCAATGCAGAACATATATCTAGTATATTGTTCATCAAGTACATTAACGAACCAATCATCTGCTTGTATATGGTGGCATCCACTATATCTGAAGTTGTATCAAACATCAATTTCAAGTTATCCACCATCGGTGTAGATATGGCCTTACAATCCAACATCTCAAACTCTTCAGGATCTCTACAACATATTTTCCTTGGTTAAGGAAAATACCATTAGGTCTCTGCCATACCTCCAAACCTAAGAAGTAATGCATCAAGCCTAGGTCCTTCATCTCAAACTATGCATCAAGTTTCCTCTTACTCTTAGCGATGATATTTTTGTTTCCTGATAGAAATAGATCATCCATGTATAGTAGAAATATCACAGTTTCACCATCCACAACCTTGAAGCAAAGGTTGGAATATGTTGTACTCTTGGTGAAACTCAAGCTCATCGGGAAATTGTCCATCTGACATATCACGTCCTGGGTGCCTACTTAGGCCCATACAAAGCCTTCTTCAATCTATAGACATGAGACTCATTCTCATGTATCTTGTGACTGCTCTATGTACACTTCTTATGATTAGTGGAGAAAGTATCTCATCATAATCTTCTTCCTCTTGTTGGGAGAATATTCTGGACACAAGTCAAGATTTATACATATTTATTTTGTTATCTGCAACATTTTTGATCTGGTAGATCAATCTTGGAAGTCACCATTGACTTCCCTTCTGGTCTCAAGGAAAAATTCATATCCCATTCCTTCTGATTGGCTTCCTCCTCTGTCACTGAAACAAGGGAATCTTCCCAAGAGATTGTCTCCCTCTAAGACTTGCACACTTCTATTCTTAGCTATAGAGCTAGTGTTGTGTGTGTTCAAATGAGGTGTTAGCCTCTCTTATAAATAGTAGTTTGTCCAGCCTAAAATTAGTTATGGGCCAACCTATCACTTTGTCCTTTTACTTTACATTTTACTTGTCAAGGAACAATAGGGTCGACTTTTACAAAGGCACAATAGGGTCATCTTAACAAATATAATAGAATAATTTTCTTTAGGGTTTTGTCTTGGTCAAATACAATAAGAATATCTTCTGAAGCTACTCAAACTTCAACAGAAACTCAATAGATAGACACAGGGGTAGAAAAATCATGGAAAAACCTATCGGATTGGCTAATTGAATGGACCAGGGTCACCCGCCAAACCATGGAATCCATTCTAAGGGATCGTACGCCACCAACCCGGAAGGGAAAGGATGTGTTATGCTGGGGGAAAAGGGAGAAGAAAATTTCAACATCAAAGAGGCTTATAGAGAAGCCATGGGAATTTTGGATGGGCCCAATAAGACAGTCTGGAACAAAGTTTGGAACTCTCCCCATTGGCCCAAAATTGCCACTTTTATGTGGATAATAGCCAATAAAAAGATTTAACTTGGGATTGAATCCTAAAGAAAGGATTTGAAGGCCCCTCTATATTCCTAAGGTGCTACCAAGAGGAGGAAAATATAAACCATCTACTAAGTTCCTATAGGGTGGCCTCAGATCTATGGGATCGTCAAGCCCTTATTTTGCGCAGATATGAAAGAATTAGGAATGACATAATCAAAACACTAGAGGAGTTGACAGTGGATCCTTACTGTAATCAAGTTCTTAACAGAGTTTGGAACCTATTCCTGGGATTTCTTTTCTAGAATATTTGGAATGCCAAAAATAAAAGGATCTTCCAGCATCAACATACTCATCTGGCCCATATTTGGCAAGGAATTCTCACTAATTTCTGTGAAACTATCACCATGGTTCCCTGGGAGAACAATGATTGGCTAGCAACAAGCAACGAAAAAGAGATTCTTTCGAACTGGAACATTCATCAAGGCAAGATTCCTCACCAACCTCAGAATGCATGCACCTAGAAAAATTAGATAAGAGAAAATTGTGAACCTCTCCCACTAGGTTTCCTGAAATCAAACTTTGATGAGGCCTCTAAGGGAAACCCCATCCCAACAGGAGCTGGGGGAATTTTTACAAATTCCTCGGGACAAATCATCAACCTCTTTTTTGTCAAAATTGGGCTTAACACAAATAATGGGGTTGAGCTAGCCAGGCTCCTCACATGATTGAAAATAGCAATGAAATATAGGTACATAATGCTCATATTCGAAGGGGACTCTCAAATCCTTATTCGGCCCTTAGAAAAATCATAAATGGAGCTCAGCCAAACCAAGTCACAAAGAACTAGAATTTTTCATCGGGTCTCTCTGATGTGGAAACTGTCACTTGAGGCAACTCAACCATTATTCTGAGTCATGTCATATGAAAGGAAAACTTGGTGGCATACTGCATAACATGGTGGTGGGCCAAACCCAACTTGAATCACGACGGCTCTGGGAGAAAGTGGGACTGGGGGAATTCCAAGACAATATAACATGTTTAAATCAAAAAGAAAATCACCCACCACATGCGGAGACATCTGTGGGATCAAGAGTACACCCATTGGGTATGGCGAAGATCCACGTGTCCTCATGAAAAATGCAATTCCTACGATTGGTCATACGTGATTCAGTACTAAGGGAGGTGGATCGGTACAACTGACCTCAAAGTGGAAGAGTGAACAATTATTATTGGGAGACAAAGTTAAAATTAATGAGACTATGACTACATGATCCAAAGGTGGTTAAGTTGACAATGGATGGTGGAAGGATGAAATTGTCGTACCCAACCACCTGTGAAACCATTATGTTTGGACATGAAAATCGTAGGGCTTGAGTGATCATGATCTACTCTGGTAATCATGGGATAAAGGGGAAGAGGGAATGTAATTCTCCTCAACAATCAAAGATTATTCTCGTTAAAACGAGAAGGGGGTAGCCTTATCATGATATTGTTATCCAATATCCAAATTATTCTAGTAATATTGGCAGATCCCTAGGGGATTATTAGTTGGAAGGTCAATAGAAAGAGGAAGTCTCAAGGTAGTTTCTCCATTGAGGGTGACTCCCTATACCTCCTGAGGTGTTTTCCTAGTTGTGTGCCCACAGTTTAAGAGGCCAGCCTTTCTTTCCTCAGTGGGTCTTTAGAGAGAATTTTGAGTTTAGTGAGAGGGTTATTCCTTAAATCCATGAAGGCAGGACAATGTAGGGATACTAACGAAATCAAGGCTACGCATGGGTCAGGTTGCCTGCCTAAAAGCAAAATGGGGGTAGGGAATCAACCAATAGAGAATCCCACAAGAGTCAGTAACATAGAAACAAGAGCAGTAGGAGAGGCATGTAATCGGTACCAAAGACTTTACTCACCTGTGGAAAAAAAATCTATGGAGAATTTGCAGGAATCATTCCTAAAGAAATGAAAGAGTACCAAGGACGAGGACAATCTTCGGGAGGCAAAAGATTGGGTGCCAGAACCTATACAAACCAGGACTCGGGATAACAAGTAATTTTTCCTAGCTGAGGTATATTTGATGACAAAAGCTATAGTGGCACAGGTCATCACGCAACATAAGCTGGAGAACCAAGCCACTCCCCATGCCATCTTCATCTTAGAAGCAAAGTTCAAGATTTTATGTAAGGTGTAGTATGGAATTTTCTTTCAGGAAAGAACCTAGGACACCCAAGAGGATCAAAGAGTTCAGCTAGAGGATAAATATTCCTAGATCAGAACCCCCGAGCACCCTATCTAGGTGGAAGGGGACGATGAAAATCCTCAAAGTCCAACAAGAGGCCCAAAAGTTGTTTGGAAAGCGAGCACTACAAGCATGCCAACCACAAGACAATTGAAACTTTGTGTTTTCTTCATCCCTCGCCCTAATGCTAGGATTAGGGATCTTGATAGATAGCATTTTTTCCTTTTGTTTTCCATGTCTAAAATCTCTTGGGGAAAATAGGACCAGCCTAAGGAAGTCAACTGAAAAATCCAGGCTTCATAGAACTTTGTTTTGGTTCTATAAAACTCAAATATATAGCAATGTCAAGTGTAGATATATGGTAAATCTCAAAAAACTTATTAATATGGAGAATGAGTCTTGCTTCCATTTGTTGGCAGACCCATGTACCCATGATTGTATTTTTATGTATACTCTAAATAGAAAACTCTAGACTTTTTTTTCTTAAAAAAAAATTATAAGTGCATTGGTGCTTTTGTCTTATATATATGCACCGAGAAGGTTGATTAAGAGCGCACTAATGCATTTTGATAATAAAAGGATTGAAAAAAATACCTCTACTACAACCTCCACCCGCCCATTTTTTTTAATTATATGGAACATATGTTAAAACCTCTGCATCAAATAGAAGAGGTTGTAGTGAAGGCTTTTCTAAAAAAAAAATTAATCTTATAAAACTATAAACCTCCGCAAAAACCTATGTTTTCCTTGTAGTGAAAATGAGCACACCATGTCATATGGGTTGTCTTTCGCTCATATCCTTCCACTGTCCTTACTTGGTAGTATCCCTACCTCAAGTCCAACTTTGAGAAAACCTTGGGCTTAGCCAACTTGTCAAAGAAGTATGCTACCAAAGGACCTAAGGGGTATCTACTTTTTATGGTCCACTTTTTCAATACATGATAGTACAAGCACATCCTCAATTTTGGTGTGTCCTTGTTATTTTTAAAGAGGATCGATGCACCATATGGGGACCTAGAAGGCTTGATGAAAGAAACTAGCATCAATGATCTTAGTTAATTGTCACCTTAACTCTTCCAACTTGTGTCTAAAAAGTTAGTAAGGTTCTCTAGATTCTAGCTAGAGGTTGCAACCTTGGCTAGATCTCAATATGATGGCCAACGGTGTTCTTAGGCAAGGGAACTTTAGGCAAATGATTAGGCATTTGAGCTATAAACTTGTCCAATACATTGGTAAGTGTTGGTGGAATGGGTGTCCCCACTCCATTGTCATTCACTTCTTCATAACTACTGCATAAATTTGAGACTTTGAATACCAGGTTTCCCTCTTCATCATAAATGAAGATATAATCCACACCTTTTCATCTTAATTCCTTGTTGTTGTGTGCACAACACAAGTCTTTCATCAATGAAGTATCACCAACTTGTCTACAAATTGCATGAGAACTAACTACATTCTCCTTAGGAATTATTGTCCAAGAATGACTTCAAAGTCATTTTTATATGATACTATAAAGTTTGCATGGCCCAACCATTTGTCCAATGAAAATGTAACCATAGCTACTATCTTAGCCTTAGAATTGTTTGCCTTAATTAAAGCATTGCATGATCCAATTCTAAGTTTGAGTTCACTTGCCAATTCGTTTTTCAAGAAGTTGTGTGAGGAACCAAAATCCACCATTAGTTGTACTCTCCTTCCATTGATGATTAGATCCACACACAAAAATTGATTGATATTTTTCCCTTGGTTGCAAGCCAAAGCATCTATTAACTACAAAGACGCCCCCAAAAATACATTCTCCCTTCCATCTATCATAGAAGCTTACTATGTATGACCTCTTAAAGAAAATGAATTGCAACATAAAGAAATAAGAGTTTTACCTTTACTTGAAGTGGCATTGCAATGGGTACCATACAATGCCATCTTCAAAAGCTCTGTCATGGAACTCCTAGGCCAAAATGCACTTGAACCCAAGAAACTCCGAGGTGTTTTTTCTTTGACTGCTCTATGTATATTGACTTGGTTGAAATGCACTCTAAGGCTTGGTTGGACACTTGAACAAGCTACTCTCAGATTGTCAATAGCATGCAACAACTACTTGGTTTCATCCTCTACCTTCATCTAGTCTCCAATGAATACTAACACTCTTTTGGACAACTATTGAAAGAGGGGTCACTCTAACAGTTGTGTTGCTAGATGTTGCCTCAATGAGGGCCCAAACCTCCCAAGAAACCTATTGTTGAAACATGAACTCAAAGTTGTCTCAAGCTGGTCAATCCATCCTCCAAACCTATTGATTCCTAATGGAACATGGTGAAGATCATCCAACAAGGTTATGAAACCAACTTCTTAGAGAACTTGAGTTCTAATACCAACTATCATGGACCTAAGAATCTTGACCAAATTTTTACTTTTTTTCATCTCTGATGTGTGGCATTGTCTCTCCTCAGCGACAGTGGCTTGACAAACTACACATATTTACTCAAGGTATATCCATGACTTCTCCTTAAGATACATTGCGTTAGATGCACATTTATGTCCAACACAAGAAAGTTCGCACAATAAAGTTAGAAACTAGAATGCCAATGACTATTACACATAGAGTTCACATTTCTTTATATTTTTGTTTGAAGAAAAAAAGAGCAAAGCATAGTCCTTAATGGATTTTCCCATATTAAATATCCTAAAATAAATCTATAATATTTTAAACATCAACTTGATAATATTAAATATCAATTTAAACTAAAACCTTATGTGTATTATATAAATGTTGTTATAATTAGTTTTAACTCTTTTAATTTAATATCAACCTGTTTTAATACTTTGATGATAAATTATGAATATTAAATTTTAACCTAATAAAATAGTTAATTAAAAATAGATGAAAATATAATAATAATTATTAATATTAAATCTTAACCTTAAAAACACATTCATTAAAAAAAATATGCCAAATAAGAGTGTAGATTAAAGATGAAAAGGCTACATGATCCATACATACAAGATATTGAACTGAACTACTTTGTCCATCGAAAAGATCTATTCATTTGAAAAATCTATTTATATTTTAATAAATAGAAATAAAATAAAAAATAAAACAAATAGAAATAAAATAAACAAGATGGGTTATGAGGCAACAAGCCCCTGACCCCGCCTTTGTATTTGTATGGAAGAGGTGGGAAGTGAGTGCAAGTGTCAAGTAGTTATTTGTTTTCCCAAATATATCTTAAGCGGCCTCACTGAACCAAAGCTTTTAAGTTTCACCTTTTTCGTGGTGGTATGGTGACAAGTGCAAGTACTCCATGACTAAAATATCATTATTTTCCTTAGCTTAACTCAGATAAATTGACATACAATGATTATGTTGATTAAACTATCATCAATTTTCTTAGGTTAACTCAGATAAATTGACTTACAATGATTATGCTTTGATGTAGGGATGCAAATTTAATGTGGAGAATTACAGGGTGAATGCCAAATTTCTAACGAAAATCTTGGAAGAAGGAAAGAGACTAGAAAATCGGAAACAAAACGCGAGGAAACAAGGAAACTTATAATGATTATGTTTTTATGCTTTGATGCAGGGATGCAAATTGAATGTGGAGAATTACATATCTAATGCCAAATTTCCAATGAAAAACCTGGAAGAAGGAAACAAAATGTGAGGATGAAAAACATCCGTACTAAAGATGGTTATAGTGCTTTCAAACTGCATGCAAGAGACCAAGTGCCAAGTGGAAGTGGAGGGCAGGTGACAGTAGAAAGCTCACGAGAGGCACCAAAACCATCACACGTCAGCATCTCGAAATATGGAAAAACTTAGGCATACATGGCCTCCAAAGTAGTTTCGAAAAACTTAGGAAACTACAAAGTAATGCTAACATTACCACTAGCATTAATCCAACTGAAGAGATGTTATGTGGCCATTTCCTAAGTTTTAAACAAAATGCCTCGTTTTGTCTCGATATGACGCTAAATAAGGCCTCAAAATTACTCATTGGTTAAAATAAAAGTGAAAAAAGTGTTCTGGGCTATTTATAGGTGAAGAAAAAGTGGTGGAAGAAATATCAAAAAAAAAATTGGGTTTAAAATTTCGGTTTGTGTGCCAAATTAATAAAAGACTAAAAATCGATTACTATAAGTCACCACCCTAAGGGTAGGGACTAATAAAATGAAGCAAAATAGATTCAGCCGTGTTCAAATATCATCTTCATAACATGTTAACTGGTCAAGATCTCATAAGATCATCTCGTGGAAATTACCCTTCTTCTCCAGCGCTTGCCTCTGGGCGAGACCAACCGCTCATCATCCTTTTGGGCGTGACTAACCGCTGCCATTCCCATTTAACTCAGACTAGAAAAAATGTTCAAGCAGAAGGAAATACTTGTTTCCCACCTCCAATTGGTCATTTGGAGAAAGCGTGGGTATCTTATGCCTGATGTACAAGGAGTGGGAATGGCAGATTAAATTGTGAGGGAATTCCTGAATGATTTGGTCAGCGCGGAGGGGAATTCTTGAATAGTGTCATCTGAACTAATGTGGAGCGCGAGGTCGGATCGTCATGCCGTCGGATCTGTGCCATGTATGTTGAGCTATCCATACCATTTTCAACGTACGGTCTGTAACCAGGCCATTCGATTGTCGACACGTGGCATGGATCCAATGGTAAAATCCAAAGGCTCTGTATTTGCCATGGGGCGTGCATCCAACGATTTAATCGGGCGGCTCTTGTCATGCCATGCGGCGTCCATCCAACGATTAGATCTGGCAGCTTCTATCTCACCTACATGGCATGAATCCAATTACTATATCCAACTACTATTGTGACGCCAAGTGGCATGTATCCAACCGCCCAATCCAAGGGCTCTAACCTCACCACGTGTTGTTCATCCAAGCACTGCAAACTCACCACGTGGCATTCATCCAAGCACCCAATCCAATGGCTTCTGACTCACCATGTGGCACAAATCTAACAGAAAGATCCAAGGGCTGCAGAATAGCCATGTGGCATGAACATAATGGTTGAATCCAAGGGTTGTAGAATCCCCACGTGGTCAGAATATAACAGCCCAATCCAAGGGCTATGGACTCGCCACATGGTGTGCATCTAACGGAAAGCTCTAAGGGCTCTGGACTTGCCATGTGGCATGTTTCTAAGGGTAAGATCTAAGGGCTCTGGATTCGCCATATGACATGCATCTAATGGCAAGATCTAAGGGCTCTGGACTCGCCACATGGTGTGCATCTAACAGTCCGATCCAAGGGCTCAGATTCACCACGTGTCATTCATCCAATGGCAAGATTGAAAGGCTAAAAATGCACCACATGGCACGCACAAGTGGGTAGATCGAAGGGGCCTGGACTCGCCACGTGGCATGCATCGAATGGCCAGATCCAAGGGTATTAGTCGTGCCACGTGGCTTGCATCCAACGGTCGAATCTCGCAGCTGTGATCTCGACGCGAGGCATGCATCCGACGGAGAAATTTGGGGGCTATGATTTCTCCACATGGCATGCATTCGATGACCAAATCGAGCAGCTATGATCTCGCCACATTGCGTGAATCCAATGGGTGTGATCCGACGGTCGTGATCTGCGCAAACGACGGTCAGATCCAGATAATGGAGATCACCTCAAATTCCTGTTTGTTTCAGTTATAAGAATCCTCCTCATTATAAACTCGATCACTTCGATGGATATAAGGAAGAAGTACAAAAATAATGACAATGTAAATAATCCAAATCTTTCCGACGGGGTGAGTTGGTCTATCGATGGGCATGGAAATATCTCTCTTGAACCAAACAACATTACACAAATGGTGGTTCCGGGGGCAGTTTTGTGAACCGAACAGCATTACAGATGGTGGTTCCGAGGGCAGTTTTGCAAGGACGAGCATGTCTATTCCGCAACTAAATACCGCCCAGTATGGAAACATGCAGTCGTTGCATATTCTAACACAACCTTCAGCATTGTTGATAATACGCAGTCGCCGCATATCCTAACACCACCTTCAGCGTTGTTGATAATAGTAGTCACCGCATATCCTAGCTATCTAAACCATTGTTATGAATATCTTAAATATGTATTAATGTTCAAACATTTTCCTAGCATATCCTAGCTATCTAAACCATTGTTTGAGTGCATCATTAGTTCTTTATGCATGTTGTGTGAAGAGGCAATGACTTCAACAATTATGGCTAACCTAAAATCTAAAGTTATGAGTTTAGATGGATTGTCACAATAGATCTTAATTTGTGGGGATTAGTGGATGTTTTTCAAATCCATTAATTTCAGGAATTGTGGATTTGTAAAACCTCAGTATGACTAGTTTTAGTGTCATAAGTTCACAAAATGTATTTGTATGACACTCCAAACTAGTTTTAAAAGAGATATTGTGATTAGGAGAGATGTAAAATTTTCCTAGCCCCACTTTTATGGGGGAATCCTTGGGAAGCTCCATGAAATAAATCCCATGGAAATTCTTTATTTATTTCCTTCAAGGGAGTGCTTTGAGATGCATTCTTCCTTATATTGATCAGGGGATCAAATTTTGCTCAAAAATTCAAAGTGCTCGGAATTGCTTCAAACCGGACGAGAGTGTAGGCCTCATCGTTGTGAACCCAACGCAACTCGTTTCGTCTCAAACGAACGTCGGGAGCGAGAGATATTGCAATCTGTTCGGAATGTCAAACAGGAAAAAAAGGGGACGCTGACTGTACAGTCCGTACAGTCCGTACAAGCTGATGTGGTAGGGTCGTACGATCGTACGCTGATGTGGCATGTGATGACATGGTAGTGTTTGGTTGATAGACGTGGTCAAATGGTGTTTCGACATGTGTCAGCATGTGGTTGGTGGTTTGGTGCCACGTGGCCCAGTCATGGGCTACCACGTGGCACCTTTATATTGGTTGTTTGATCAAAATATATTGGAGTCCGTGGGGTTCGACCCCCGGACCTCCCCACCATGTAAAGCCTTCACAAAACCGCCCGACTATTGTACCACCACTTGTTCCTTATTGCATATATGGTTTGGTATATATTTATGTTTGGTTTGTGTAATCGTTGGCGGGGGGTCGGACCGGGGCTTAGCCCCGACCTGTGGTCATATTATTCATTACATGTAACCGTATATATATATCGCGCGGGATTTTTAAAACCATAACCAAAGCTCCAGTCGTATGGACGCCAATCATATGACCCTGTTGTATGTGAGTTGGTTTAAAGTTTTTCAACGGTCTGCATGCCTGCTCCCATGGCGCCTTCCCATGTGACTTGGGTTTTAACCCCTGGCCTTTTATATGTATATATGTGTGGTCGTATGGACGACTCACGTGCCCAGGTGCTAGGCAGTTAGGGGCTAGCGTGCCCATAACTGTCCTACAGTTTGCACCGTTGGCGCGGTTGCGCCTGGTACTGGGTTTTCACGCTTTAAATTGCGTGTGTGCTAGGTTCATAAGACAAGGGTGTGTTTTGTAGATGCAAAGACAGCAAGCTTGAAGGGGGGACTTCCAGGAGGCCTAACTTCTTTGTTTTTTGACCGATTGAGGTGCCGAAAAAGCCCAGCTAGGGGTTTTTGGACGCTCTGAAGCCATTGGAGCAGTCTGTTGGTCAGTTTGAGCATTGTAAGGCATGTTTTTGAGCACTTTGAGCAATTAATAATAATGATCTATTGGAAGTTGGACCAGGAGATGTAGCCCAAGAGAGGGGTGAACTCCTTTATCAATTGTTGTGTTTATGTGCTTATGTTCATTGATTATGATGTTGTTTATTTGTATCTTGCATGAGTAATCCTTTAATTAATGTGTTGCAAAGTTGATCCATTTGCTTTTAACACATAAAAATTTACTTGCAAATAATTTCAAGATTTCAAGTCTTCTTCAATTTTAGATCAAGTTGGTATCAGAGCACTGGTTTTTGAAGACTTGATTGTTTTGCAAGTGTTTGTTTCTGATGCTCACAAGTTTGAAAATCACAAGAGGAGAAGGTCAACTTGTGGAGCCAATTTCTCATCCTTCAAGGAGGAAGCATATACAATCACCGCAAGTTTCAAGGAGGCATTCACCAAGTATGGCTCATGAAGAAAGTCATGAACGTGTTCCTGCAGAAGATGAAGATCTCAGAAAGGTTGTCATGGAGATGAGAGAGATGATGAAGATCTTGAT
>ML799400.1:471419-483563 GCA_009831015.1 Picea engelmannii
TCTCGATTTGTTGGAAGTTTTTGGTCGAGTTTATGGGCACTCATGGACACCAAACTTAAAAAGAGCACAGCTTTTCATCCGCAAACAGATGGTCAGACAGAGGTGGTAAATCGTACAGTGGTGCATCTTCTTCGTGCTTATTGCAGCAAGCATCCTAAATTTTGGGATGAGCATTTACACTACATTCAGCATGCGTACAATCGACCTAAGCACTCTTCGACTCAAACGTCGCCATTTGAAGCATGTTTTGTCTATTTTCCCAAGTCTCCTTTAGATTTTATCTTTGGGAAAGATATTGTTGTTTATGGTCAATATGACATTGATAGGGCAGAAAAGTTCATTGAACAAATTCAATCGATACATCAAGTGGTGCAAGAGCAGTTGGAAAAGAGTCAGGCCAAGTACAAGATGAGACATGAAAAGAATCGTGTTGATCACAGTTTCCAAGTTGGAGATGAATTTTGGCTTTACATCGGCAAGGAGAGGCTTAAAGGAGAAGGTAAAAAGTTGAAACCGATTCGATATGGTCCTTTCAAGATTATCGACAAGATTGGTAACAATGCTTTTCGTTTAGATTTGCCTCCTTATATGCAGATGTATGCAGTTGTTAATGTTGAGAATTTGAAATTGTATGAGCCTCCGTTGATTGATGATCAAGGAGAGCATGTTCAGATTCCTTCCATAGATTATTTTTCCCCAGAGGATCTTACAGAACTGCATGAAGACACCATCCTTGACAGGAGAATGCGAACTTCAAAATGAGGAAATGTGGAGTATCTTCGAGTTGGTCTTAAAGGGACGAATCCAAGCAAAGCCAAGTGGATTGAAGTTGGAAGGGTGAGGGAACTATACCCTCATCTTCACATAGACTAAAAATAGTCTTTTGGAGGTCCAAAAGCTTCCCAATGGGGAGGTGTGATCAGGGGATCAAATTTTGCTCAAAAATTAAAAGTGCTCGGAATTGCTTCAAACCGGACGAGAGCGTAGACCTCGTCATTGTGAACCCAACACAACTCATTTCGTCTCAAACGAACATCGGGAGCGAGATATATTGCAATCTGTTCAGAATGTCAAACAGGCAAAAAAGGGGACGCTAACTATACAGTCCGTACACGCTGACGTGGTAGGGTCGTACGATCGTACACTGATGTGGCATGTGATGACGTGGCAGTGTTTGGTTGATAGACGTGGTCGAATGGTGTTTCGACACGTGTCAGCATGTGGTTGGTGGTTTGGTGCCACGTGGCCCAGTCATGGGCTGCCATGTGGCACCTTTATATTGGTTGTTTGATCAAAATATATTGGAGTCCGTGGGGTTCAACCCCCAGACCTCCCCACCATGTAAAGCCTTCACAAATCCGCCCAACCATTGTACCACCGCTTGTTCCTTATTACATATATGGTTTGGTATATATTTATGTTTGGTTTTTGTAATCGTTGGCGGGAGGTCGGGCCAGGGCTTAGCCCCGACCCATGGTCATATTATTCATTACATGTAACCATATATAAATATCGCACGGGATTTTTAAAACCATAACCAAAGCTCCGGTCGTATGGACGCCAATCATATGACCCTGTTGTATGTGCATTGGTTTAAAGGTTTTCAACGGTCCGCGTGCCTCGTCCCATGGTGCCTTCCCATGTGACTTGGTTTTTAACCCCTGGCCTTTTATAAGTATATATGCGCGGTCGTATGGACGACTCACGTGCCCAGGTGCTAGGCGGTTAGGGGCTGGCGCGCCCATAACCGTCCTACAGTTTGCACCATTGGTGCGGTTCCACCTGGTGCTAGGTTTTCACGCTTTAAATTGTGTGTGTGCTAGGTTCATAAGACAAGGGTGTGTTTTGTAGATGCAGAGACAACAAGCTTGAAGGGGGGACTTCCAGGAGGCCTAACTTCTTCGTTTTTTGACCGATTGAGGTGCTGAAAAAGCCCAGCTAGGGGTTTTTGGATGCTCTGAAGCCATTGAAGCAGTCTGTTGGTCAGTTTGATCATTGTAAGGCATGTTTTTGAGAACTTTGAGCAATTAATAATAATGATCCATTGGAAGTTGGACCAGGAGATGTAGCCCAAGAGAGGGGTGAACTCCTTTATCAATTGTTGTGTTTATGTGCTTATATTCATTGATTATGCTATTGTTTATTTGTATCTTTCATGAGTAATCCTTTAATTAATGTGTTGCAAAGTTGATCCATTTTCTTTTAACACATAAAAATTTACTTGCAAATAATTTCAAGATTTCAAATCTTCTTCAATTTTAGATCATATATTGAGGAAAAGTAGAGAGGATATTTAGGCTTTGTATAGCAAATTTGAAAGGCATGGTATCCTTACCTTCAAAGATATTAGAGTTTCAAGCTAGAAAGATTCCACGAGCTATGGTTAGAGGGAGATATTTATACCTCTTTGTGTCTTTGCTCATGCACTAGTTTTGGAGTGCTTCTTCAATGGATCTCCCCTTCTAATCATTAGTCCAACCATTCACACAGTGCATTTCTTTCCATACCCCTAAAGTATAAACACAAGTCGTAATAAGGTGAGATTTGGTTAAAGAGTTAGCTTTGTAGAGACAACACCGACCCAATCCAACATAGCTTCTTTTTTGAAAGATGCCCCATGATAGGGATTTAATGTTTAACAATAACCACATGAATATTTTTTATTTTGATAGTCATTTTAATTTTCAAAGTAGCCCCGACCACCAATATTGTGGGATATCATTACCCTTGATAGCAAGGTATTTGTATCCTAGCCTGGTTTTATAAGTACCTATAGGATTCAAATACCAAATGAGGTGATCTTCTTTATATTTTGGATTTTTGAAACAACTTCTTATATTTAAAGTGTAGGATTCCTATATTTCTTCATTTTCCTCTTCAAGTCCAATCTCCTCCCAAGAAAGAAACACTTGCATCCTATCTGTAGTTATGATTCCTTGAACTACTTGTCTTAGAGTATGGTAGGCACGACTTTTCAAGTCCAAAATTAATTAGGGTGGGAGCCCATGTGCATCATTTCTACCACTCCAGGGATCGAGGACAATTTGGAATTTTTTACCTCTGCTAATTATCCATACCAACCAATTTCCTATAAAGGGGAAGGCCATAACCACTACTTTGTAAATTATTGGTGTGTTTTTAATATATTTAGATGGATTTTTTACCCATTCCTCTATGGATTTAGGAGTAATATATTTATATTTGATTATCTATTTCTAGAGTGCAAAGCCTTGTATCAGTATCTATATATTCTTAGCTTAGTTGCAAGAGCCTTTGAAAAAAAGGAGTGTGTTCTTTAGGCATCATCCACCTTTAGATTTTGTAGCAACAAGTTTCTTCTAGGAGGCTAATACCATCCCTTTTTTCCCTGCCTTTTCAAACCAGATGAACTTGCAACTTAATGCCTAATTTTGTCTAGGACTCCTTTTCATATCCATGCCAAGGACATCCAATAGATGGGAATGTATTTTAGAACATATTTCACAAGAACCCATTGACCACCTCTAGAGAGCCATTGATTGCACCATGTGTTGAGTTTCATCTCTACCTTGGATATTATTGACTACCAACCACCTTTTTTATACCAGATTGCTTTCAAACAAAATCCAAGGTATTTTATTCCATCATCTATTACTAATAATTGAAAAGGAAATACGTCAGAGTACATAGTTTTTTCATTCTCTAAGATGCCTCAATGGGCGTTTGTAGACTTCTCAATGTTTATCTTCAATTCATTGATGTGTTTATCATTTATTTATTAATATATTTGACTCAATTTATACATTGAAAATAAATATCCAGTATTCCTAAAGATATTAAGTCAGTCTTTTCCTAGAGAGACATTGATCAAAGAGCTCTAGTGTAAGCAAAATAAAATTAGAACCAAAGAGCATGAATATATTCAAAGGATTTTGCAAGAGTGTTCTCAATTATCTTTTAGATCCCATTCTCAATGCAACTCCATTTTTAGATAACTAGTATGCTTCATAGTTGTTGTCCCTAAAAATGTGCATAAAATAAATATGAGAGATGGGTGATTTTAGAAGTAGAATTTCATGAAAAAGAGATTGCAGTGTGAAGTTCAAAAAATTGATTTTGTTTTCATCCATTGAATCATATGAAAAGAGTCACCATAGATTTGGAATTGAGAAACTTCATTATCCTGAGACAACATTAATACTAGTTTTAGTGTCATAAGTTCACAAAAGTTATTTGTGTCACTATCCAAACCATTTTTAAAATATATATTGTAATTCGGGGAGAGATGTCAAATTTCCCTAGCCCCACATTTAGGGGGGGGGTCCTAGGGAGGCTCCATCAAAAAAATTCCATGGAAATTATTTATTTATTTCTTCTTTAGGGGATTGATTTGAGATGCATCCTTCCTTATATTGAGGAAAAATAGAGAGGAAATTTAGGTTTTTTATATCACATTTCAAAGGAATGGTATCGTTATCTTCAAAGAGATTATATTTTGAAGCTACTAGATTCCATAGGTTATGGTTTAGAGGGAAAGATTTATACCTTTTTGTGTCCTTTCTCATACACTAGTTCTTGAGGACTTATTCAATGGATCTCCCCTTCCAATCATTGTTCAAACTAGTCGAGCAATATTTTTCCTTCCCATACCTCTAAAGTATAAGCATAGGTCATATTAAGGTTAGAGTTGCTCTCACAATCATAATCGTAGCAACAACACAGACTCAGTCCCTCATAACTACTTTTTTGAAGGACACCCCATGTTAGGGATTTAGTTTTTAACAATAACCACATGAGTATTTTTTATTTTCATAGGAATTTGAATTTTTAGAGTATCCTTGATCACCAGGATTGTGTGTTTTCATTACCCTCCATAGTAAGGGATTTATATCCCATCCTAGGTCCATAATTACCTATAGGGTTCAAAGAACAAATGAGGTGATATTATTTATCTTTTGGATTTGTGAAACAACTTCTTAGATTTCAAATGTAGAATTCCCATATTTCTTAATTCTCCTCTTGGAGTCCAATATCATCCCAAGAAAGTCATTGTTGCATCATATATACAATTATGATTCCATGAGATACGTGTCTCAAAGTATGGTAGCCATGACTTTTCAAGTCCAAAAATAGTTGGGTTGGGAGCCTACATGAACCATTGCTACTAATCCAGGGATCCAAGCCAATTTGGACTTTAATACCACTGCTAATTATCCATACAACCAATTTTCTTATAGGGGGGAGGTCATAACCATTGCTTTCCATAGTATTGATGTGTTATGAATATGTCTAACTAGATTTGTAACCCATTCTTCTATGGATTCGTGAGTAATATATTTATATTTGATTTCCTATGCCTAGAGTCCAAAGCCTTGTATCAATCTCTATACATTATTTTCTCCATCAAGCTTTTAAAAAAGGAATGTGTTCTTTAGGCCCCATTCACATTGATATTTTGGAGAAACAAGTTTCTTTGAGCAAGCTAATACCATCATTTTTTTCCCTACCTATTTAGACTAGATGAACTCAAAAATTAATGCCTAATTTTGTCTAAGACTCCTTTTAGGATCCATTCCATGGACCTCCAATAGATAGGGATGGATTCTAGAACAAATTTGAAAAGAACCAATCGACCACCTCTAAAGAGTCATTGATTGCACCATGTGTTGAGTTTCTTCTCTACCTTGTCTATCAGCCACTTGTAATCGTCTCTTTGATAATTATTTTATTTCAAATGATAACCTAAGTATTTCATTCCATCATGCATTATCAATACCTTAAAAGGAAATACTTGGGAGTACATAGCTTTTTCATTCTTCAAGTGGCCCCAATAAGAGTTTGTTGACTTGTTAATGTTTAGTTTCAATTCATTGATGTGTTTATTATTTATTTATTAACATATTTGACTCAATTATATTATAGAGTTTATTATTATTATTTTTAATGTCTATTTTTTTCACCTTTTACTTATCTAACTCAATTCCCTTATATTACTTATCATTTATTATTTTTTAATCGCTGTGTATTTTCTAGAATCTATATATTCTTTCTTGACTTACTCTTATCTATCAAATATGATTCATTTGATTACTTTATGATCAATGGAGTGGCCACTAGACACATTGGGACTTATAACACAGTTGATATCCATAGGCCTTACCATAATTATGATTAACTATGTAAAACTATGTTAGAATTTGACCACACCTCAGGTCTAGTCTATGTCTTCGACACTTATACATAAATTTCACTATTTGAACTATAAGCATAAACACATTGAGATGTCTAACCATTTAGCACAACGGAAAATCAAAACTATCAATTAGATCATATACAAGTACATAAGAATACATTGCCCCAAATCACTTGTTCTTAAACCAAGAACCAATGAAATCATGTACCAAGGACAATGGCCCAATTCTTACAATAGAAAAATGCCAACACCACTTACAAATTTACCATGGAAACCCTCCTTAGTTTCCATGTCCAATCCTAGTCAACTCAATTGATTGTGGCAGTCCTAAACAACTACCCAAAGGGACACTTCAAGGGACTGTTGTAACACACATGTTACAACCCTCAATCTATTATTCTAGTCCTTCACAACAACCCTCAAAGTTTACCCTCAATATACCCTCCAAGTTGTCCCAAAAACTTAGTTAAATCATCCCTCCAAGATTGTCCAAGGTTTGCTTCAAGACTGTTGTACCTTCCACAAGGATTGTTGTTATGTTGGTTGTTACAACCCTCAAAATATGTTGTTACAAACCTCATAATATTTTGTTACATCCCTCAGAATATGTTGTAACAACCCTCTAATCATCCTTTAAGTCTACCACTAGGATGTTGTACTAGCCCCATGTGCCTATTGTACTTGTACCAACATCATGTACCTATTATACCAACTTGTATCTGCCTCATTCCCTCGCTTCCAGCTACCACAAGACTATCCTCAAATCTTCCTAGAGATTTGTTGTTGTTCCAGCCTATAACAACCCTCTTTTTGGATGGAAAAAATCTTCTTCAACCTGTGGCTTCCTCGGACTGGAAGGTAGAGCCTCTCCTAGGTTGTGACTACCCTAAATTCATCTGATCAACCCCCTAGACTAGACACAACACCCTACTATTGTCCATTCCCACTATGTCGAGCCCTATTACATTCAGTGATTTCCTTCCTTTATCAGTTCAAGCTTCTCTTAGGCTTCATCCTACTCTCCCTAGGATGCCAACAATCACATATACCTATGGCTAGGCTTCTCCTAGGTGTTGGCTACTCTACTTCAATTTTTACCTGCCCAAAACAATATTAACACAATAGAATTGAGGCTTCTCCATTGTCAGACCAAGGTCACCACAAGATGGACTGAAATCACCAAGATCCTCCTCACATTGTCACCACAATCATGAAATGTCACATTGACCTCTCTCCTTTATATAAAATTCTTAGGGGTCATCAAGGAAGCCCCTCCACAATTCAACATCTATAGACTTACATGTGGGTGTGAAGCCCCATCACAAACCCACAAATCCCATCACTAATCCCCCAAGTCCCCAACTCAAAATACAAGGGTGTTTTCACCAAAAAAAAGGGATAATACGGTGCCAATGATGATACTCACATGTTTGGCACCTAGGCCACTAGTGGGAATGCCTCTTGATGCCAAAAAACAATCAACACTCCCTCCTAACGAGGGATTCATTCCATCCTCAATTATCACCAGGAAGTAGTGATGTCTCCCATCCTAGGAGTATCTCTTTCTCTCACACTGGATCCACTACCATAGTTTCTCTCTAATCTTCCTGATTGGTTGCTCCCCCGGTCACTTAGGCAAGTCTTGTTGTTTGGCATGATCCATCCCTAGAAGACACCCTTCTCCTAGGATCCTTCCACTCCTAAGCATCTTGTCTGGCCATCTCAACCCATGACACCCCTCCTGACAGTCTTGGAAGATGCCTCTCTCCCATATGGACTTGAAGGTTGGCCTCCACTAAACAACTAACTATCCCTTTGAGCCTCCTGACTCCCTCTGAAGTTGGACTCCCTCTAAATCCATTGACTCCCTCTAAGAATGGGCTCCCTCTAAGTTTTCTCAATGTTTGAAGCTACCTACTCCATGTCCATTGTCACTCTGCTACTACAAGTCATGGCTCGCTTAGGTTGGTCCTTCTTCCTATACACATTTCCCTCTCTAACTCCAAGAACCATTGTTGTGTTTGAGCTAGATCCTTTGAGCACGAATAACACTTGTCCATCCCGGAACAAAGTTGCATATCCCTTCTCCTCAATCACTGAGGCTAAGAACACACTTCTGGCACCCATAACACATTTTCCACTCGCAACACATCCCCCAACTCCATCTAGAATACCAATGTTCTAAATACCTGTACTACATGATTGGTCCTCATACCAAGATCCACATACATACCCAAGTCAGACATTGTGAAGCTCTCAAACAAATCGTGTGCCCCTGCATGTGTTGGTGGCTCAAATAGTATAAGAACCACACAATCCTCCATGGAAAGCATACTTCCTACCCAAGTCACGATTTTCCAATGAACTTATGCCCAAGTCCATCATCCAAGTCACAAGAATCTCCATGTCTACGTACATGCTGCAACTGAACCTGTTTTTTTCTCTCTAAATAGTCCCAAGTTGCAGATTCACACATAATCTAGTTCACTCTAGACCTTCACAACTCATCTCTACAATTGTCCTCATCTTCCTCGGTCAAATACTTCATACACTTTTGTGCCTCGACAATGTGCAACTTTCTCGCCCGATGAAGACACTATCTCATTCACCTTCCATACATATGAAGTTATCTCATCCATGCCAAAGCACCTAAGTTGCACCCATTGCAACTAACCATGACAATTCATTGGAAGTCCATTCATAGGGTTGGAAACTCGTCACACAACATATTGTTGTGAATCGAGCTCTCTACCAATCCACCAAAACTCGCAACCTACCACACCATTAAGCATCAATAACCCACAACTCCTCGTCTAAACGATTTTCTCCATGTATCAAACCAAAGACCATCTAACTTGTCCTACTTGGAGGAGTCACTATGTCTCCCTCTAAGAGCTAGCTCCTCGAAGAGATAGCTCCTCTAAGTTCTAGAAAAATTGTTGCATTTAGATGGCTGTAGCAGTCATTTATAACAACAACAAACAAGTTAGTGATTGGGGCTAAACTAGGGTTAGAAATGGTTAGTAAAATCTTAGGAGAAGAGTGTTTGAGTGTTTAATCAATCCTTCAAGAAGAGAGAGGAAAGAACTAGTACCTTCTAAGGCTTATGGAGTCAAGTGGATGGCTTCTTCAAAGGATATAATTCAATTTTGATGATGCATAAACGTATAAGAGGGAGAATGCATACGAGAAGTAGTAACTTAAGTCACCCTATGCATTTTCCTCAAGAAACAAGATACTAGGATGTAGGCAATTCTAGGACCTAAAACCTTGCTCTCCTTAGGCTTCTTATGGGATAAAACTTAGGCAAATATAACTGGGTAAAAACCTTAGAGTGCTAGCAATTTAGGGCTCTAGGGTTTCACTAGTCACTAGATCAATTCAATGAAAATCTTGGAAAATAGAAAGTAAGAAAGTAGTTATTTAAGTTCCTTACTTCAAGCATTGAGTATACCATGCAATTTCATAATCTTGTATGAGAAAATAAAACCATACATAAACCATTCAATAGATGACAAAAATGCATATTTTACTTACTTGTACCAAGAATAATCATGAAAATACTATGCAAGATTACCATAAAAGATTTCAAGATTGATACAACTTGCAAAAAAATAACTTTATACAAGAGCGCACCTCACAATTTCATCTAATATCCCTTACTAGGGTGCAAATTTCAGACCTCTCCTCTTGTGTGAGGAGTTGTGATGTAAAAATGAATTTACTTTATTTTTATTTATACAAAATCTTTGACCTTTAATTAATTTTAGGTCAAAATAAGGCTGACGTAGAAAATTTACAAATAAATTCAAATTTGACATAAATAAAATTAATTAGCATCTAAATACACCTCCAAGGGTGATTTCATGCCCTTATAGGGTGACGTTGAGGCCCTAAGGTGGAACGTTGAATCTAAAAGGTGGGGCGCTTAGCCTCCAAAGGCCCCAGATGAAGCCCACATGTGCCACTAGGCTCATAAATGCCTCCAAAACAAAAACCCTAGCTCTAGATGACATCCAGGGTCATGATGGTGATGTCTTGGGCCTTCAAGGGCCAACGTCCATGTGGAAGAACAAGATCCCCCTAGGCCTAGGTCTTCCAAGGTGCCTCCAAAGGAAATGCCCTCTTTCTTCCCGGTGCAAATCTTCAATGTCTTCTTACCCCTGGATGGGGTTGCAACATCCATATATGGGCTTTAATCCCTCATGAAGGTCTGATATAATCATTCCCTCATGTGTACTTGTCCATCGGGCAAGGTCCTGCAGCAACAACAAGTACGCCCTCCAAGGGTTCATAAGTCATAGGGATCATAGCATGTAAATCACATCCAATAATTAAACTACCCAAACATGTGCATCAAACCCCCCTTAACCCAAACAATTTCTCAAAGAAGTTATGTAATTTGAAAAGTTAGGTTTGGAGAAGATCTCAAAGTGTCCTATTAGGCTAACCTCCCTTAAGTTTGGGGTATTTCCCAGGTGGGAGCCAATCCAAGTCATGTAAGTGCATGAGGTGGCATGGGTAAGTGTTTGGGCTTAGGGTGCAGTAATAACAGGGAAATGTAAGTCTCACTTGTGGGTGTCTTTGTAGAGGGCGAGTTGCACCTTGTCATAAATGCAATTGTTTCCTAACCCATTCATTTCCTTTTATTCTTAGTTTTAGTTCTTTTTATCCTTTGGTTTTGTGCTTCAAGGGAAAATTTGAGGGCCACTGTCCTAGCTTGATGACTAGAGGTGACAGTGTTGTCCACAAACATTTCACAGAAATGAGAAGCTTGGCTCGTGATGAAACCCCCTTTCTCTTGGTTATGCCACCAAAAGCCACTACCTTGGTTTGGTGACCAGATAGGTGATAGTGTCATATCGCTACATGCCCATGGTCATAATAGGCCAAATCATTATGAGACCTCCTATCCATCAACTAGTACCTTGAGTGTTCATGTATCTTATGGTTTCCCTTTTCTTACTGAGAGTATTTTCATTTCCTTCTCGAGAATCCCTAGGCGAAGCATCTCAAAGGTTTCAACATTGTCTTTTAACTCTTACCAACTACTTTTACCCTATGTGTCTTTAGCCCCTTCTTCCCACAAGGTAAGGTACAACCCTTCCTAGCATGGCCAATCCCAATGCTCAAACAAGGATAGGGGAGATGGAAGGAATAAATATGGAAAGTGGTAAGTATGGAGGGAATGAGCGATGACTTTTCACAGACCCACCCAGTGGCAACCCATCCTAAAGGGAAACCAACTTACTAGGGCACTGTGTTACCCTTCCAAGTATAAACGAGGCAAAGAGCACAATTTCCAAGAAAACATTATGAAACGAAGAAGGATTGACACAACATATTCAAGTGCTTCAAAAATCAGTGTGATACATGCCATGATACCTAGACTCATTTCCTCAAGGAGCAAGACTCACTGCTACTCTAGGACTAGGTTGGTGGGGATGGATACTGTTGTTGATGATGAATGGACTGTGCTGAATAAAAGAGGGGCCCTCTGGGGCCATGCTCAACTCATTTTCCTCTTGGTACTCCATGTCTAGGACTTATGGGCCTCAATACATGATCTCCTTAGTTATCCCTAGGGTAGGGGATAACATCTGGCTCCAACTCGAGGACATGTGCTCACCATAGAGCGCATGAGAACCTCAACATCTCTGGTATGACATGTTCTTGCTAAATCTCAACAAAAAGTATTAGTAATCCTTAGGGTGGTGATATTACCCCTTATTCATATATGGTATAATAAAATAAAGAGCATCTATAATCTAGCATGTGATCATGATCAACATAAATATATACATAATTAAACAATACAATATGAAAATGAAACTACAACTATACTAATATGAAATGCAAATGGTATATGCAATGGATGCAAATGCCTACCTATCTCTACTTACCTATTGGTTGAATGCTAGGTGTAGTCAAATAACCAGTGAAACCATCCTAGCAATATCTCATAATACATG
>ML799401.1:20888-31056 GCA_009831015.1 Picea engelmannii
CAATTTCTCTTTGCACACATAATTATAGATCAAAACCATTACAACCAATAATCGATACTATAAAGATAAATAGATGAACAATTCTACCTCAAAAAATGTCAAGTCCAAATTTATAAATAAACAATTCTACCTCAAAAAATGTCAAGTCCAAATTTATAAATAAACAATTTTATCTCAAAAAAAATGTCAAGTCCAAATCTCAACCGTGTTTCATTCTCTATGACTTTGACTTTGAAGTAACAAATTTATAAATAAACAATTCTACCTCAAAAAATGTCAAGTCCAAATCTCAACCCTGTTTCATTCTCTATGACTTTGACTTTGAAGTAATCCTTACTATTAACAGAGAACTACTACACTTTAAAAAAAACTATCATATAGAATTATAAATACAATTGAGAGATTATTTGAAAAAAAAAACTATCATATAGAATTATGAATACAATTGAGAGATTAATCTTCACATCACAAAAACATACCTATTACTAACAAAATTGAAACCCCCACCCTTATCATCATCTCCTTTTTATCATATAATCTTAGCCTGACGTGGTGCCCGCCTTGATTCTGACTCTTCGAACTGATCCTTTAGGTAGGATCCATTCCCTTAGGTAAGGTAAGGCCTCTCCCTGGATACCTCTCCCTTAGGTAAGGAAAGGACCGCCCCTCCCTTAGGTTTGGAAAATGAGTAATTACAACTACCTTTCCCTTTTCTTTTCCAACTTAATCATGAAATATTTTCAATAAATTACACAACTGACATTTTTAACAGGTCATAAAGTGATTATATGAGATAAAACACAAATATGACACCTGAGAAGTTAAGGATCCCATCCATCCAATCCCTTGAATTCAAACCAATATGGGGTGTGAATCCCATGGTCTACTTAAACTTCTTATGGCTCCCCAGTATCACCTTGTGCCTCTCTCATCATTAAATAATAATGAAACATCATCCTCCAACCCTAAGGCTGCCACCAATGAGCATATAAATAATAATGAATTAGAGTAAATAATTATAAGCAAATATGAAAATTATGACCATTATACCAGCAGTGTAATTTGTCCGAACCAATTACACGTCCAGCAGCGATTTGCTCACGCCCTCTCTGGACACAGGAGCTTTAACAAGCGGCTCTCCAATGGCGGCTCACGCAGGTCGCTCTGATACCAAATTAACAACAGAAAAGTGTAGTCAATTTATGACTAGCTCAAAACCAATGCTCTAGGGAAAAAACGAGTGACAGAACGAAAATAATGTGGGGGCAAAACAACATGGAGGTCATTCAAAGAAAATCATGACTATAAGATTCAGATGGACAGTGGAGATTATGCACGGTTTCAAGTGCCCAAAAGCTCATTTAACATCGGAGTAAGAATGGGTATGGGGATCACATATGGTGCATATAGGATGGGACACCATGGAGGCGTTACAATCCCAAGGCCAGAAAAGCCATGATAACAAATCTTCCATCATAAATATTGAACATCACTAATAGTGTTGTAGGTGCATATAGGATGGGACACCATGGAGGAGTTACAATCCCAAAGCCAGACAAGCCATGATAACACATCTTCCATCATAAATATTGAACATCACTAATAGTGTTGTATCAGAACTTTGAGCATGCACCACAATACCAACAATCGACATCAATATAACCTGCCACCCTATGTTCATAACTCAGAGTGTGCCACAAATATGCAATAAAACATGCATATGATATATTTCCAATGTATGTTTGTGATGCACCATAGCAATACACAATATCATTAGGACCATGGTCTTAATACTYAGAAGAAGAATGTGGTTATTTTCAATTTCCATAAAGACTTCAATGTCTTTGGAGACAATGTTTAGGTAGGTGAGGATTTGCTCTTCCCATGACCAAATGGTGAAAGTGTATACATTAACTTTTCATCTTTCATTTTTAAGAGAGACATATTATATAACATTGTTTTAAAAATGTCTTAGTATAAATTGGCAATATCATGAGATAAAGGTGACCCATTCATGGAGCCAAATGGTGAAGAGTGTCATCATAAAAGACATTAACCTTTCATTTTTAGAGAGACATAGTCTATAACATTGTTTTCAAAATTTCTTAGTATAAATTGATAATATTATGAAATAAAGGTGACCCATATCTTGTAGCAATTTTGGTAATTTAGTTATTTGTTTACAATTTAAGCATAATTTTTTAATGATCTTAGTAATCATTTTTGGGATTGGTTAATTAATTGTGATTAATCAAGCAATAGGTATTGAATGAGAGGTTCATTTTTTAAGTTATAATTACACTGCCATTACCTTTGTTCACATTATGAACAACAATCCCAAGGTGGTTGTTAAATTATATGTAAATTTGGAAAAGTTAAAGTGGGATTTTAGCGATATAAAAGATGCATGCATAGTGTTAATGAAATCCCTTATTTTCATTGGTGGTAAGGGAACAAGTAAATTATATACTTTATATTGTAATTAATGTCTTTGTATAAAAGGCGGTGAGGGGTTCAAGTTTAGTTGAATCATTTTTCTGAGTGGGGGTGAGTGGTTATGTCAATGTCTAATTTGGATAGAAAAAAAGAGAGTGTGGATTGTAATTTTTATGGATGTATCAACATTATTAAGAAGCTCATGGTAGAAGGTAGTATGGGTGGGATTACTCAAGCCAACCTGTTGCTGAAGCCCAAGGAAAGGGAGGTGTAGCAACCGATGGACCGTGTGACAGTGAAGGTGTACACTCCTAGGGTGGGACATGCATGTGGGGAAGGAGAGACCATTGGTGGCAGTGCTGCTGAGGTTTGGTACCTTGGTCTAGACCATGTTGATATGGAAGTCTTCTCAATCAAAAGATAAGTATCAATTCTCTATTTATTGTATGTTGTGTATCTTGTATGCAGGTTATAATGTTATTAGAATTGCATGTATATACATATATATACATTGCATATATGATTGCATTACCTGCATCCATGACTGTACATAATGTGTTTCATGTTTCATTGCTTAAGAAATTTATACCTGATGCTAATCATGCTATTGATTAGAATGTGATTCAGGTGGAGCAAGAAGGCATCTTGCAAGTGCATCATGTGTGCATATTGGACCCGAAAAAGAAAACAGCTCCGGAATCGAGCCATAGGGCTTGTAAAGGTCCAATGGACCTGGTACAGTCATGAGGACACAACATGGGAGCATGAGGATGCTATGCAGGCAAAATACCCACATCTTTTTGAAGATTTTGGAAATCTTATTGATGCCATGTAAAGAGTTTCACTGAAGAAAGTGAAAAAAAATAAGGGGAGGGGATCGTGATACCCCAAGGGTGTGCCCGAGTTGTATTTATAATTTGTAAACATGTTTTGTAGGCTGGTGAGCCGAGTGTTGATAAGTTGGTGGGATTATGTGTTTATTAGGTTGAAGAGCCTAAGTGTTAAAAACCAAGAGCCTGATTTCATATATGTAACTATGCAGATCATTAATAAAATATAAACATCGCTGCGTGCATAATGACCACGAAGAAAGAGTGATGGGGGACTAAGCTTCCACAAGGTTGGGTAAGGGAGGAGGCTAAGTGTGTGGGCCTAGGGGTTAAGCTAGGGGGATTACCTCTGAAGGGGATAATAGTTTATTATTATTTCCTAAAAGGATAAGGTGGACAATCGATGAGTGTTGTCCCAAGTTCTTGGGAAATGAACGTATGCAAAATGGAGTGCATGCAACTCTAGGAAGACAGGTGTCGACCTGGGCTCATGCCGTTAAACATGAAGAAGTCAACCGTGTTGGGGGTTCTCTCCTCATTCTGTCATCCTCCGCCTAAGTTAGTTGGGATCTGGGGCATCTGAATCGTTTTGCCTTTGCGTCTGCATTTGCTTACCAGCACAAAGGGAAGGAAACCCTCACAGGAAGGTTGTTCGTTCGGCCATTCTCCCATCCTCCGTCTGAAACCAAGACCTCCCTCCATCATCGACCACTGTATTTTTTTCTTTGGTCACGCATCCTGAACCCAGTGAGAACCTGTGGACTGAGTTGCATCTTCTGTGAAGCTTGAGCACCCCTTATTTGTTTGTGTCATGTGTGTCATAACTGTTGGTTGTTGTGGCCATGCAGTTCCTCTGCTAAGTGTGGTTTGCTGTCATCATATGTTCCTTGTTGAGCCTTGCTGTTGTCCTCCTTGTGTTGGAACGAAGTTGAAGAAGTAGGTTGTCAGGCCTATGTGAAACACTCTCTCTAGGTGAGGGAGGTGGTTGTGGTTGAAGAGGTAGATTGTCAGGCATGTGGGCAACTCTCTCCAGGTGAGAGAGTGTGTGTTGTGGAAGTGAGTTATCCTGGAAGGGGTCCTGTAGCTGCTACAAAGATCTGAGAATTCCAGTCCGACCTGTTGCTGAAGCCCAAGGCAAGGGAGGTGAAGCATTCGATGGACTGTGTGACAGTGAAGGTGTATACTCCTGGGGTGGGACAGGCATGTGGGGAATGAGAGTCTGTGAGAAGTGGTCATAAGTGGCTCCTGGGAGAGAATCCTTCCTCTTTAACTGTGTGACTTCCCTATTGACCTTGCCTAGCCTAGGATTCCCTTACCTTGGGTGGAGCTTAGTCCCAGCTCGGGGGTGACCCACTGCTGAGCGTGATGAGCAACGTAGTCTATGGTTGGGAGGTTCGTGGAAGGTCTGCACGCAGTTGGTGGTGTTATTCCAGTTGAAATATAAGTATCATTTATGTGCTTAATTTTATGTTATGCATGCCTGTGATGCTTGAATGTTATCATGTATTCCGTTGCATATATGAATTACTGTCTATTACATTTGAATCTGTATGGTAGCAGTAAATCTGTGTTATGTGTTTTATTTCAATTAAAATGCATGTTATATATTTATATGTGAATTTTCTGTGTGGTAGTGTTACTTGGCCTGTTGAATGGTCGGGGACGTTACATAATGTCTCCACTTTGGGACATCAGGGTATTACACAATGTTATGATGACTGGAGTAGCCAGTTGGAGATTATAGCGAGTAAAAGAGCTATTGAGGGATATTTTGGGGTACATCTTGCATCGCTCATCCTATTTCATCATTATGATCCATTCCATATAGATTGTCTTTGGTTCCATTGCATTCCGATGATTTCCATGATTTTGAGTATTTTGAGCTATATGTTAATTAAATTCACTGAAGAGGGCATTTTGGGCACAATACTTGGAGGAACCTCTCAGTGTAATAGCTCATTGGAATCGGGAGGAACAAAACTATATGATAGGATAAAGAGAAGCAACTTTCAGTGGCCAGGGAAGCCACAAGGAGAGATAAGGCACTTTTCAGAAGTAAAAAGGTTAATTAATTAATTAAAGTGATTTAATTAATTAATTAATAATTAAAAAAGAAAATTCACTTTGGAGAGACAAGTGAGTAGGAAGTATAAAGAAGAGGCAAGGGCCTCTATTCTCTTATTCATTCATGTATGTTTATCAGTTTGATATCTGGCTTCTAGCTAGAGAGCCCATACCTTGGGGGTTTTGACTTAACAAACCCTAGAGGACGATTTAGTGGTGAAAGATTCCACCTAGATTGTCCCAAGCTTGGTCTCAGAGATTCAATACTCTCCCACACCATTCTAGTTCAGATCTACATCAGTGCAGGAGGGTTCTACACCAACCACATGCACAAAAAGAGAAGGAGGGTGCACCATTGGGGGTTTCCAGCAAGGGGGGTGCACCATTCAGTGAAGGAAGGCTCATTGTAGGAGTTTGAGAGGGCTCTTGGAGGTTTGAGCATTTGTGTTTTACTTGCAGGGCCTTAGCCATGATTTCTAGGGCCTCTTGAGAGAGTTTTATGGTTCATATTATTTTCTAGAGCATTGGGACGAATTGGAGAGGAGGGCATTTTTGAGATTCAGATCTATTCAGTTTGGAGGGGTTATACTTCATATCCGACCTTGAGACTTCAGCTAGTGACTTGTAGTGTCCCGATCTACCTTTATAGAAAGTTTCAGGGCATTTGGAGGCCTCCTTCATCAGGGCCGAAATTATAGGGTTTGACAGTTTTAGGAGGGTGCAACTCAATTGGAGGATTTATCATTTGGAGGAGTTTCCCTTGGTATTTCAGTTTGAGATTTTAGGACGTGATTCTACTCATCCCGATCCACAGTTCGACATATTCAGCGTAGCATTTGGAGGCCTCCTTCATCAGGGCCGAAATTGTAGGGTTTGACAGTTTTAGGAGGGCGTAGCTCAATTGGAGGAGTTTCCCTTGGTATTTAGGTTTGAGATTTTAGGAGGGGATTCTACTCATCCCGATCTATAGTTCGACATCTTCAGCGTAGAATTTGGAGGTCTTTGAAAATAGAGCCGAATTATTGAGGGTCTTCAGGGTTTCAGTAGGGCGTGGCATCTTCCAGCTTGGGGGTTGACACTTCATATAGACCATATCTTTCTTGTATTGGTATTCATGGTATATTAAACCTTTGGAGGCTTATTGTAGTCTTCTTTTGGATTATTTTGTAGCAACTTCTATCTTCTATCTTGGATCCATCTGATGAGCATTCCAGATCGACATCTTCATTGTAGCAGGTTCTATTATTATGAATAAAATCAGTTCTGAAGTGTTTTGGCTTGTCTATCATATTGTTGATCTTGAATATGGTTGAGG
The DNA here is from genome assembly GCA_009831015.1 of Picea engelmannii. Taxonomy (NCBI): domain Eukaryota; kingdom Viridiplantae; phylum Streptophyta; class Pinopsida; order Pinales; family Pinaceae; genus Picea; species Picea engelmannii. Next base: position 27,534 of record ML799401.1, read on the forward strand.
TATATTCCATTACTATATATTCTTGTTTATTGCTGAAAACACACACATAAACCATTAGTATAACCCTAAGCGCAACTTAAAGGATCATTGTAAGCAAAGTGTTTGACGAAATGCCACAACCAATAAAAGTTTAAAAGACACCCAAAACCGTGATGTTCCTGGCATATTAGCTTGGGAACATTACATTGGTATCAACACCTAGATTCCTTCCAGCCAGTGGGGATTAACAGAGTTACAATGAAGATGAATATTGTTAGCAGGATTGTTGAGTGTGAGATGGAATATGAAACCCTCAATGAGAATTTCAAGGGGCTATTAACATTCCAATGGTTCCTATCCTATAAAAATCCTAGTTGGAGTAAAGAAGAGATTACATGTTGGGTCAACGAAATGGAGGAAAACAGAGCAGCCACAGCTAGATGGAGAGAGACACAGAGTAAAACTATACCCATTAGGAGCAGGTAACGTTGCTACAGTTGCAAAGTGCCATGGGAACCAGAACATAGATGTAGGGGTAGTGGTAAGAAACACATCATTGAGGTGATCTATGACAGTGATGATGAGGTGTGTGAGGATACAGAGCTAGAGATAGATGCTTATTTGGAGCAGGATGCTAGTGACTCTTGCATAGAGGCTAGTGATTCTAGCACGCTTGAGGAGGATAGTGACCCTTGCGCATTGGAGGAACAGTGGGATGGACATGATGGCAACACCTTCTTTTAAATAGACATATCAGATGGTGTTGATGACCCTACACCTCAGCAGAGTGGAGACACTAGTGGAGATTCACACGTGTTAGCACCTAGAGATGACGAACCCCCTATGTTGGTCATGACACATCTGTCATCTTGCCAGACACCTATGATAGCCACGTCACATGAGGATATTAGTGGCATTCCAGATATGATGGAGGAGCCTTGTGTGAGGGATGCACAGCACAGACATATAGATCCACAGAACTAGGAGGAGAGACATGACTTAGAGACAGTAGACCTTATACACACATATCAACATGAGGAGATTGAGTCACCTCTTGTGGATAGTCCATTGTTTGAGCAGGTTGCAGAGACTCCAGGACCAACCTGCAGTGGTGAGGACGTACACTTTATTGATCAGGATGATCATAGCATGTGTCTGGACACATCTGTATGGGATCCAGGCGCAATTGATAGTAGCAGGATGAGTGCACAGGAGGACACAACAACTCATATAGGTTACAACATGAATCAGAGGGAGTTGGCAATTGGTGATGATGTACAGTCACATACTAGTAGTTAGAGACATGAGGTAGCTCCTCAGCATGATTGTGATCAGGAGTCACACTACTTGGTAGGATCATTGATGAGTATGGAGAGTTATGATTCAAAGGCACATGAGCTACCCTCCACGGGTATCTTTGAGACAGTCAGACACTCACATACACATGGGGACTCCAGAGCCAGGGGAATTTTTGATGACACTTCCATTTATGTCCCAAGAGAGATTGACCTTCTTGTAGAGGTTTATCTAGTAGTACACCCAGGACCCATGATGTTGCAGGAGTATACAAAAGGCTACTTGAGTATGCAAGATCATACAGTGGTGAGTGATGACTCACAGAGACATGCAAAGATTTACAGTGAGATCCAGAGGGGTGTATTGACTTGCTTGATGAGACACACTTCGAGGAGCATGTAGATGCCTCTCCTTTGCAAAAACACATAGCTATGAGAGATCACCTTCATAGTATCAACAGTTGCATGGGAGATGAGAGATGGAGGGTGGTTGACCAACAGTTGGAGGAGTTATTTCCGATTGTACCTGATGATTGGGGTTCAGTGATGACTACAGGTGAGTATTTATCATGGGTACTAGTAGATGAGCTTTTGGTCGAATCCTTGGGATTGACCAAAGCCGATGGTATTTTCCAGTCCTACAGTCAGCTACAGATGTTTCTGTTAGCCTTGCCTGACACTTTTATCATAGACACCAACATGAGGAGAGATAGACAATGGCTGAGGGCATGGAGAGTGGATAGGTCGAGACCACCTGACATGAGTACTTTTACGTCATACAACAGGATAGAGGTGTATCGTCATAGGCAGCCAATGGAGAATTGGTGCGTGATGGTGAGCATCATAGGTCTAGGGATAACATACATCTCAGAGAGTGACACAGTTACGGTTTCTCATGAGGATGAGCATAGAGGGCTTCTGACAGTGATCGGTATGACATAGGAACAATTATCAGGGATTAGAAGTGATAAACTTCCAGGTTTTCCATGGGATCCGAGAGTTCCTTTTGTTAGTAGGTTGTTTCACCTTATGATGACCCAGGTTGCACCAGAGAGCCACATACCTCACTCTGGGTTGGTTTCGAGCGGACTTGCAAGGGCCTGTCCTATGGAGCGAGATAGTTTCTCCTTTCAGATACTCATGATCGAGTATGGATATGGTTGGGCAGGTGTTACCTCCACAGAGATAGTTTTACAGATCCAACTTCTAGACAATAGGTTCAATTTCCATAGGTACTTCATCATGAGGATCCATAAGTGGAGGATCCAGTACATATACAGAGTGCAGACATGCATGGTCAGCATAGTGCAGTGCTAGCATGTTGATCTTCGACATATATTAGCATGGGACCCAGGGATTGCAGGATTGAGCATTTCATAGATTGACAGGGGCAAGTGGACCTTTGCAGAGGAAATTTGTTTTGACTTTCCATTGAGCTTCAGTGTTGAGGAGAGCATATCACTTGAGGGTGTCTCATGGAGGTATTGCAGTACCTCATTCTGGCATCAACATGGGTATTTGATGGAGGTCGTGTTGATCTTGGTAGTATCTTGGAGGATGGACTCATTCCAGGATGAGGCCATGTGTCATGTGCAGAAGATTCACGAAGTTGATATATTTTAGGACTATGCTTCACAAGGTATTGCAGTTCATTTCCTGATATGGGACCTAGGGGTGGAGTCTATGATCATTCATCTTTGGATGGGTTCTACTATGTGTCCTACTGGTGGACATGGGATCCCGGTATTATTCTTGGAGGTATTTGGTTATTGCTTGAGGACAAGCAATATTATAGTAGGGAGGATTGTAATGTCCCCACTTTGGGACATCGGGGTATTACACAGTGTTATGATGACTGGAGTAGCCAGTTGGAGATTATAGAGAGTACATGAGCTATTGCGGGATATTTTGTGTTCCAGCTTGTATCACTCATCCTATTTCATCATTATGATCCATTCCACACAGTTTGTCTTTGGTTCCGTTGCATTCCGACTATTTCCATGATTTTGAGTATTTTGAGCTATAGGTTAATTTAATTCACTGAAGAGGGCATTTTGGGCACAATACTTGGAGGAACCTCTCAGTGTAATAGCTCATTGGAATTGGGAGGAACAAAACTACAAGATAGGATGAGGAGAAGTGACTTTCAGTGGCCAGGGAAGCCACAAGGAGAGATAAGGCACTTTTCAGAAGTAAAAAGGTTAATTAATTAATTAAAGTGATTTAATTAATTAATTAATAATTAAAAA
>ML799401.1:36624-53061 GCA_009831015.1 Picea engelmannii
CACCTCTTGAGGGCATGCGACACCACAATTCTTCTCACTTGACTTCTTGGAAAAACCACAGTTACTTCATCCGGACTACGCCTCTTCACCTAGAGCATATCCATACTTTGTTCTAGGCTACCGACGAGTCACACTCCTACTCTAGTGTAACTCTTTTATACTTAGAGAATTGTTGACATCTTAACACTTAGTCATATTTAATCATGCATCCATGAACATGAGAATCCAAGAGAACAACAATGAAACAAACAAGAGAAACATAAATATAGTGCGGGCGACACAAACCATGCCTAACACTCGACTAGGTCTTTGTTATTGTAGAACATTTACAACATGAGAACTATCTGCTCGGTTTACAACTTGGCAGAGTCAAACGAATCAAATCACCTCACCAAGACACTCATGAAAAGATCCATCACATTAGAATCTCCGTCACAACCTCCTGTGGTGCACCTGAAATGTGCCCTCAACCACAGAGTTGTTATCTTTTCATTTCCACAAACTTCACATATTTTGGTTCTGCCTCACACATAGCTCCAATAGACCTATGTTTCCATTCTTCCTAAAACCATCCCAAGAGAATCTTTCCCATCTATGTTTATTGAATCCTCCTCAAGGCAGCACAAGTCCTCCCAACTGGAGCGACTTGGATCCTTGAGGGAGCTCTCCCTCTTCATTTGCCTCAAAACCGTAGAGCTCTTCTTGCTCTGCTTGTCTTCCAAGTTCTGCCTTCTTGGTTGTGCACCCTTGTTCTCTTATAGGAACTCTAAAGGTCACCATCACATCCTTTGGGGGTGTTGTGCCCCTTCATTAACTCATGTATCCAAATGAATCATCTCGCCCCTTCATGGACCCGGTTTCCCAAATGAATTGTCACGCCCCTACACTGACCYGATCGCCAAAACAAACCCATGCGCTTGTCAACTGTTGTGCCCCTTAGGAMTGGCGGGCCCCTCATGCCCCTTGGCATGTTCGTATGCACAAGGAGTCCACTTGTCGAACTTGGGTACCAAATCCACCCCAAGTTCTGTCTCCATGAGGACTTGGGTGAGGGTCTTTGTGCCCATATAGCCGAAGACCTTACAGTTGCCAATTTATCCATGATATTGTATCTAAAATAAGAATGAGTCATGAAAAGTGTTTTATATGATGAGATAGCATTGGTATTCTATTGATTAGAGGGAATTACAACATTTAAAGAAAATTGTTTTGGGGCAAAGAAAACATAATTTTAAGTGTTTTGAATGTTGTTAGATTTTTTCTATTATCAACAATAGTGTTAGTGCCATTCTGTGCAAAATATGTTTATTTATACTATTATGGGCTTGCCCACGAGTTATAACAATGAACATCTCATCATCTTCAACCCAATCTATGGTGGTAATGGTCTATGCATGCTTCTTCCCAAATACTCACTCTTTGGATCCTTTAAGAAACTCACATGTTTCCATTTTGTGATCTTTGTCACAAAAGTTGCACAAGGGCCAAGAAAGGATAGATCTTGGATGAAAATTTTAAGGTGGAGGCCTCAGTGAGGCTTGAGCTAATGTAATGGGATTGGAGGGGGATATCATCCTTCTTTCAAAGGAGATCATGTGGTTATTCATGTCTTAGACTAGCTATAAGACAAAATAATTATCGATTTGTTTCATAGGTTCATCCAAAGGCAAGTGAATCCTCAAAGCTTCCTCCTCATATTCTAGACACGTTTCTAAGGATGAACCAAGATTGTTCACATATTTCTCCTCCAACCAATGATAATTAGGAGGTGGCAAGGTGTTGTAGTAATGCATTAAAGCAACCTGATTGTGAGGCCTAATGATCTCATGGATTTGATTGTAGAGCTTAGTAAAGTGAATATTAAAGGCCTTAATGGTTTCCCCCTGGTTGAATGTCAATTTTTTATAGCTTTTCAATAAGTCAACTAGGCTTAGTGGTTGTCCATAAGTAGATTTAAACCAACAACAAAGTTTAGCCCAAGTAGAAAAATATTTAGGGGTTAAGTTGAAGAAATCAACTACAACCTTTCCTTCAAAGGAATTAACAAATAGACTCAAAGTGTCGTTATCATTGGAAACAATGTTGTGGCATGCATTAGAAAAAGCATCGAGATGCTCATTTACTAAAATGGCACCATCACTAGAGAATCTAGGTAAGTTCTCTTTGAATTTAGGAAACGGTGCAATTGTCATACCAAGTTCAATGGTGAGGGAACATGCCAAGGGGTGGCATTTTCATCTTCTTCGAATTGATATAGTTCATATTTGTAGATCACTTTCTTGGGGGTTAGTGGTAGATGCGACGGGGTTAAAACAATTGTACATACTCCTTATCAATTGGGAAGTGGAAGCTTGATTCAAACTAGAAGATGAATTCATCATGCTCGTTACTGATGGAGGAGTCGAAAAGACAGGGGGGCAAGGGATAATGTATTTTGTTTCAAAATTAGATAAAGAATTATTGAACCTCTTATGAAGGATTTTAAGGATCTTCTTTTGCTTCCTAACTTCAGATAGAGAATCAAATTCAAAATAATCTCTCCTAACTCTGTGTGAGTAGTGAGGAGGCATGAACATAAAGCAACTAGAATGGGTAAGGATAGTTGTGCGCTTGTCTTTCGACAGTATCCCTTCATTCTTGGAGGTTGATGTCCTTGGAAATAATTTCCCAAGTCTCTTCTAATTGTTCTCTAGATTCAGTTGTATTGGGGATATGATTGAATAAGAAAAAAATTGGATAAGTTTGCTTGGGTAGTCCAACAATAATATCTAGTTGAGGTTTAGAGGATAAGGTCATGAAGGACAATAATGAAATATTGAATCAACTTGCTATAAGGGAGGAAGCCTTGCATACCAATCTTGTGCTATGATTATAGCAAATTTCTGAAATTAAAACATCTTGTTAGATTTATCAACCAAAGAAACAATAATTGTTGGGAGTTGGTTAGAGATATTAACTTGATGAAAACCCTTAAAATTAAGTTCCAATTGAACTAAGAAGGTTTATGTCATAAAATCAATAATGAAGATAGATAAATAAAATCATTAAAGGAATGAAAAACAACAAAGAATATTGGCATTCAAGTACTCTAAATGTAGGGGATTTATTTTGTCCCTAGTATGGTTGCCAAAAATATATTGATAGTGCATATTGACTTTACACTATCAACACTTTGCCCTCCTATGAGGCTAAGGTGGAAAAGGAGGGAATGGCCACCCAATGTTTTAAACCCTTTTGACTTTAATGGATATTTGCTTTCCTGGAAAATCCAACAAGATTCAAGAGAAGGAGGTTGTTGACTAGTAAATGTCAATTAGCCTAAATAAATCCTCTTGCCTATTTGTTTGTTACTTATTATATATATTTTTTATTATAATTATTTTGGTTTTAAGTGATAAACTCTACAAAGAACATAAACATGAACGCTATGGAAATGTAAATAGTAGGTGCTATGTAAAGAAAACACAAAATGCCATGAAATTAAAGTGCATAGTGATGAAAGGGAAAGGAAAAAAAAGTTTTATTAATTTTAGTAAATATGTGTTTTGTTATATTTTAAAACATTTAAAGAGTAAAATAACATGGAAAACTGGACCAGTAATCAATTTATAATCAATTCTTTTATTGAAAGTTAATTTCATACAACGTTATTGTTGGTATACCATTTTCTTTTATTGAAAGTTAATTTCATACAACGTCATTGTTGATATACCATTTTCCTTCAAGTCCTTGTAAAGACCAGGACTATGAGTGTTTCAAAATTGTTCCTAACATTTACAAGACTATATGAGGATAACCAAGCTAATAAAAAAGAAAATAATAAAAAAAAAAACTTAAATCTCAAATAAATTAACGAATCCTAAACACAACAATTACTCTCCACACACAATTACAATTAGTCTCCACACACAGTTAGACCAAAAGCAATACAACCAAATAAATAATACTATAAAGATAAATAGATGGACAATTCTACCTTAAAAAAATGCCAAATATAAATCTCAATCATTTTTCGTTTTCTATAACTTTGAAGAAATCCCTACTATATAATTTTTTTTTTATTAAAATCTACACAAAGTATCATATGGAATTATGAATACAACTGAGATATTATTCTGAATTATGAATACAATTGAGATATTAGTCTTTATAGCTATTAAACATACCTATTTCTAACAAAACTAAAACCCCTTACCCTTAGCATCGTCTCCCTTTTATCATATTACTTGGGCAATGAGTAGTTATAACTATACCTATTTCTAACTAAACTAGAACCCCTTACCCTTAGCGTCGTCTCCCTTTTATCATATCACTTGGGCAATGAGTAATTATCACTGCCTTTCCCTCCCTGTTATCATATCAACTTGGGCAATGAGTAATTATAATTGTCTTTCCCTTTTCTTTTCAAACTTAATCATGAAATATTTTCAAGAAGGTGCACATGACGAAAGAAAAAGGAACGTGACCATTTTAAACGAATGCTCATATAAGGTAGAACAAAAAAATGACACATGAGAAATTGGGGTTCCATCCATCTAATAACCTGAAATGAAACGATGATCAATAAACAATTTATTGTACATACTTTAATGTTGCGACGACTGATATATATATTGTCGGATTGTCTTGGTATATATACTGGGATATATCCAACGATGTATATACCACCTACTATATCATTGAATGCTGCAAGTAGGTTGGTTATTGTTCGCCAAATAAAACCAGCATGGGGTGGATCCCATGGTCTACGTAAATTCCTTATAACTCTGCGGTATCATCTTGTGCCTCTCTAATCATTAAATAATAACAAAACATCATCCTCCCACTGCTTTCAACCAAATGCCTCCAACAACCAATGAGTGTATAAATAATAATGAATAATGAGTGTATAACTAATAATGAATAAAATTAAACTAGTGTATCCTTGAAGTGGGGAAAGGGAATGTCGAAGTGAATAAGGACAATATGTTGTTTGAAGATAAAAGAAGTGTGTTGGATCAGATGGTAAATCATTAACGGGAATCCTTCTATTTGGTACCATCCATGATCAATAATTGCTCATATGCAGGGGAAGGAGGTAGTTGAATGGTTCACATACAAAAGAAAACACATTCCCAAATAGATGTATATGAAGAAGAAAATTTTATGTTGCAAAGTGAAGAGGGATTTGAAAAAAAAAAGCTTGGTTTGATGAAGATGTTTATAAAAATATGGATATCACCATAGTAAACGGTTTGAGAAAATTAAGAAGCAATAAATCAAAGTATTTGATTTTAGAAACTAATTATGTCAATAACTTTCTAATAACTAAATATTCTTTTTTTTTAGTGTATTTGATGCAAATGCAGCTTTATAACAAATCACTACATGTGGTGAAATTTATATCTCACTACATGTGGTGAAGTGTATGTTTGACAACATGACTATTGTTGAGTGCAAGCCAAACTAAGCATCAAGCGTTAAATCTTAAAATAGACATAAGAAATACAACTCAACCCTCTACTCAAGCACATGAAAAGATGGGTGGGCATTGTTTTAAAGATGTATATTCTAAACACTCATGGTAAGTAAATTAATATTCTTGGTTAGACACATAGGAATGGGATTTGAACTTCAAACTTTCAAGAGATCACAAAAATAAACCCATGGAGATGAAACATCATGCATAGTTATCATGGTCGAGATCTCTACAAGCTACAAGGAAATTGGGATCAATGTTATTTCAATTCCTTATTTTAAAAACAATTATTGATTTACAACAAACATAGTAATTATGATTTATTAGAAATGTTCACGTTCATATAGACAAATCACAAAGAAAAATGATATAAACTTGATATTTGTAACCTTAGAATCAACATAACACCAAGGATTAAATCACCGATATAATTCATTTTAATATACTCGATAAAATCAAGTACAAACTTTAATGTCCAATATACATATTATTGTTACGAATTTATTAAATGATGAACATATAATAAATCTTAAAACTATCGAACATAACTTACACATAATACGTGCATTTTACATAAAAATAACCCTAACCTTCATATATATATTAATCTATACATATACATAAAAATAAGAATAAAAAATTAACTTTAAAAATTGATATAATACATATATGGAATAAAAATAAAAAAATTAACATTAAAAATTGATATATATATATATATAATGGTCAACATGTTAATAACCAAAATATATATGGAATTATAAATACAACTAAGAGATTAGTCTTTATATTTATATATATAGTTTGTGGTCAACATCTTGATAATCAAAATATATGGAATTATAAATACAAGTCTTTATAGCTCTTAATCATGCCTATTTCTAATTAAACTATAAACACCTTACCCTTAGCATCATCCCCCTTTTATCATATCAATTTGGGCAATGAGTAATTATAACTACCTTTGCCTTTTATTTTCATTAAGGCGCACGTGACCAAAGAAAAAGGAACGTGGACATTTTAAGTAAATGAAAATGACCTTTTAAAAGGTCATAAAGTGCTCATATAAAATAAAACAAAAGTATGACACATGAGAAGTTGGGGTCCCATCCATCTAGTACCATGAAACTAGCATGGGTGAATCCCATGGCCCACTTAAACTTCTTAGGACTCCACGGTATCACCTTGTGCCTTTATAATAATTAAATAATAACAAAACATCATCGTTCAAATGCCTCTCGCCAATGAGTGTATAAATGATAATGAATAAAAGTAAACTAGCATATCTTTGAAGTGGGAAAGGGAATGTCAAAGTGAATAAAGATGATATGTTGTTTGAAGATAAGAGAAGTATGCTGGATTATATGGTAAAGTATCAATGAAAAGTAATCTATTTGGTATTATTTATAAGATCTTCGGTTATATGGACATAGAGATCTTCGTTCAAGTCCTCAAAGAGATAGAACTTGGGGTTGCTTTAGCATCCAAGTTGGAAAAGTGGACGCCTTGGGCATGCGAACACGCCAAGGGGCATGATGGTTGATGAGCGCATGGGTTCGTTTGGGCGATCAAGTCGTGAAGGGGTGCGACAATTTGTTTGGGTGATTGGGTCCGCAAAGGGGCATGGCGATTCGTTTGGACACATGGGTTTGCGAAGGGATGTGACACCCCCAAAGGACGCGATGGTTCACGATGGTGACCTTTGGAGTCCCTATAAGAGAACAAGGGCACACAACCAAGGAAGGCATCTTGGAAGACAAAGGAGAGCAAGAAGAGCTATGCGGTTCTGAGGTGAGCTCTCTCAAGGAGTCAAGTCGCTCCACTTATGAGGACTTGTGCTGCCTTTAGGAGGATTCAATGGACATAGTTGGGCGAGCTTCTCTTAGGTTGTTTTGGGGAAGTCTGGCAATGAAGGTCTTTTGGAGGCATGTGCGAGGCAGAACCGAAATTTGTGAAGTTTGTGGAAACGAAGAGACAACAAGTCTGCGCTTGAGGGCACCTCTGAGGTGCACCGCAAAAGGTTGTGGAGATGGTTGTGATAGAGAGTCTTGGTGTGACGAATTTGTGTATGATTGTCTTGGTGAGGTGAGGCGAGTTGTTTGACTCTGTCGAAGTTGCAAACCAAGCAGATAGTGCTTATATTGTAATTGGTTCACAATAACAAATAATTAGTTGGGTGTTAGGCATGGTTCACGTTGCCCACACTATATCTATGTTTCTCTTTTATGTTTCGTTGTTGTTCTCTTGGCTTCTCATGTTCATGGATGTATGCTTAAAATGACTAAGTGTTAAAGTTGTTAACACATGTCTAAGTATACAAGAGTTGCACTAGAGTAGGAGTGTGGCTTGTCGATAGCTTAGAGAAGAGTGTGGGTATGCTTTAGGTGAAAATGTGTAGTCCAGATGAAGTATCCTTGGTGTTTCCAAGCAGGCAAGTGAGAAAACTCACGGTGTTGTTGCATATTTTAGAGAAGGGTTGGGGAGCTCTTCACCACTATCTCAATGATAGATGGTATTAGAGCAGTGTGGTGCTCTTCACCACTCTTGCAGTTAGAATAGTTATGGTGGGGCGCACTTGTTGAGAAGGTAGTTTGTTGCGAAGTCAGTTCAATGGGAACGTTCAAAGACTTGGTGAATGGTTCGATGTAATGAACCTTTTCATCACAGACTTTGCATTAGAATTACGATAGAGGTTCAGATGATGGTGCGATGGAAGGTTGGTCTAGGCACACACCTTGTAAAGACCAAGAGCAGATTTTGTGGTGAAACAAAGCACTTAGACAGGGTGGGTGATCGCAGAACTTGTCACAGAATTGATTGCAAAGATAGTTTGGGTACTTAATCGGTTGGTTTGATGTGTGATGGAAGTCAGTGCCGGACATGTTGTGCACACCTTGGAGAGACCAGGCACATAGTTCATTGGAGAATCAAGCACTTGAGCAAGGGATATGAATGCAGGATCTGTTGCACGAATTTCCATAGAGATAACCGCATAAGTGATCACAGAAGAGAAACATAGAGGGTGATCGCATAAGTAATCATGAAGGGGGAGTAGTTTTGGGTTGCAGCAAGGTGAAGCACTTGGCTGCATTTTTCGACCTGGGGCGACCTAGAGCAGCTCTACAGTAGGAAGTTGGTTGAGCATGTTTCCATCATGATGTCCTTGTGTCGTGCATCGCCGAGAACAACAATTGAGTTGAGCTGGGTAGTTGGTGGGTAGACCACAACCTTCGAATGAGGTATCTCTTCACAAATTTACAACAGTCAGTTAGCAACAATGTGATTTGACAGTCGGGTGGTGGATGCATGGTGCCTTGAAGCAGAAGTAGTCAAGGTGCATAGATGGCAAGACATTGGAGATGAGTTTGGTTGATTGCATATGAAGATTGGTATTTAGGCTGATTCATGAAGTGTATGGATGGAATCAACCTTGTATTGTGATGCAAGAGCATCACCATCAACACTTAAAGAGGCCAGGTGGAAGACAACACAACACCAACGCGCGTTTTTCAAATCATCTTTGATCCCGAGGAGAGCACATTTTGATATTTTGAAAGCCTTATAATTTAAAGCTTTTAAATGTTTTGAGGCAAGAGCCATCACATAACGCTGCCAAAGTTGTAATTGCTTTAATTATCAGATTAGATTGTACAGATGTTGGGCATTAGCTCAGATCTAATTGTAATGGTTATTTTTTGTCATAAGGCCTTAGCATATAGGTGTCTTAAATTCTGATAGGATAACACTAAGGTAGTCGATAGGAAGGCTCGAGAAGCCTCTTCTTACATAAATGTATGTATTGTATGCCCAAATAGGGTTGTTGATCATTATTTGAGAGAGCTAGTAAAGCTTATGGTGAATTACAGAGAGTTGTATGAACTCATGTACATATTTTGCTGAAGGAATACAAATAGAGAGGTTTGGTTCCAAATGCATGGTATTCTCTGTTATTGAATTCACTAAATGCATGTGATATTTCTTGTAGTATTTCTATTTATATGTCTTTCATGTATGAGCATGCTTTTCATGGCTAAGATAAGGAATCTATGATTTTTTTATAAGCTTCAATTGTTTCTCTTCTAAGATCTCTGGTGCAAGGAGTGCACAGTGCCCACAAGGTGTGTGCAGGCAGATTTGAGTTTGAATTAGAAGCTCAGGAGAGATAACGTGAAGTTTTGGAAGAACTGGTGCAATGAGTGTATTGTTTCTCTTAGGAGAGAAAGGTTCAGGAAGGAACCACGCAAGGTGTGCATCGGCGAGAAATTTGGGTAACTATTGGAAGAGTCTCAGAGAGGACAAACACAAGGAGTGCATAGAGAGATTTTCGAGAAAATATCTAAGTCTGAGATCTCTCAAAAGTTGTAGAGACGTAAGGAGTGTGCCCGAGGTCCATAAACCTCGAAGGAACCAAGCTCAGGAGAGATAGAGAAAACATGAGTTTCGTAGAGGGGACTTAGAAATTTCTAAGTTAAAAGCTTGAATTTACAAGAGGAGTGCGCAGTAGGGTGCTGAGGATTTTATTTATCTCTGTGAGTAAAGCTCAGGAAGGTTAGTGACCAAAATCCATTGAAAGGGAAAGAGTTTTATCCTTGGAAGTTTGAACAATCGAGATTCATTTCGGGAGGGCTCTAGACCTCTCGACACCGTTAGACCAGGAGGAGTAGAGGTGGATTTAAACCTGCAAGTCATCTAGACTTCGTGTTCAGGAGCAGTCATCAAGGATTGAGGATCAACAAACGAGATCTGTTCGGAGAAGAGATGTGTAGTTGACAACTGTAAAATTCAGAGGAGTTGTGCGAGGGAATACTCTCAGAATCCTTTAGTGTTCCACGAGTCCGAAGGTTTTGGAGTGCGTAGAAGTTGGGAACCCCGAAGTCCCGAAGCCCCGAAGTTCATTTGGGCCGTTTATTGGCAAGGACATGTGTCATCATATTAGAAGATCTGGAAGACCATGGGTCCAAGAGAACAACGAGAACCATTTTGTGCATGAGGGTGTGCAGTCTCAAGAAGTGTGATAGTTGAACTAGCCATTCAACTAGTTCATGACTTGGATGAGAACATCAACATGACAAGGGGGTCAAGAGTACATAATCACCAGTATGTTTGAAGTGCAACACTTAGACATTGTAGAGGATCTCCTTGACGAAAATCAAATGATGGTAGTAGTAGTGAGGCAAGGATGGACACTTTCCTTAGTCTTTCGAGTTGGACAAAGTGATAGAGATGTGATAGAAAAGACTAAGTTCAGGCATGGGGAGGCACATCTCAAGACTTGGAAGTGACAGTTGGATTGATCACCCAACTAATACAACACCTGAGACACATAGTGTGTAGAGACATGGAAGAATTTGTTGAAGTATGGGCACAACAACAAGATCTTAGGAGTTCAAAACTTAGGCAAAATTTTGAAGTGGAGTGGGAAACAGTTAGTTGTAGCAGGAAACAACAACATTATCAGAACTGGACAACAACAAGGAAACAACATTGCAGCGAGAGATTTCATTAGAGTTGGGTGAATTCATCCTTGGAGTTGGGTGAAGTGACCACATTGACTCAACGTGAATATCATGCGGAGTTGGGTGCAATATAGTTTGGTTTGTGGAAACTTTGGGTTTCCACTTTGATAGAATTTGGGGTTCCTAGTTGGCACGAAAATTGGGGTTTCCAGTAGACTTAGTTGCAGTGGAGGCACAAGTTCGAGAAGACACTTAGAGATTGCATATTTTGTGGATGTTTTTGGGGACGACAATGACTTGAGGTGGGGGAGGATGTCAGGTCTTCAGCTAAATGGGCATAGAGACCTTCTCTCAAGTCCTCAAAGAGATGGAACATGGGGTTGCTCTGACACTCAAGTTAGGAAAGTGGATTCCTTGTGCATGAGAGCACACCAAAGGGCTTGCCAAAGAATGAAGCAACCAAGAGATTTGAGCGTGTCGACATGATAGGTGCACCGCTCCTAAGAGGCACGATGATTGATGAGCGCATGGGTTCGTTTGGGAAACCAGGTCTGCAAAGGGGCATGAAGGATTCATTTGGGTGTCCGGATCTGTGAAGGAGAACGATGATTTGTTTAGACACATGGGTTCACAAAGGGACGCGACACCCCTAAAGGACGTGATGGTTCGCGATGGTGACCTTTGGAGTCCCTATAAGAGAAAAAGGGAGCACAACCAAGGAAGGAAACTTGGAATAAAAAGGAGAGCAAGAAGATATGTGGTTCTAAGGCAGAAAAAAAGGGCGAGCTCCCTCAAGGATCCAATTCGATCCACTTGGGAGGACTTGTGTTTCCTTGAGGAGCATTTGGTGGACAGATTTGGGCGAGATTCTATTGGATTGATTTTGTGGAAGTATGGAAACACATGTTGTTGAAGGCATGTGTGAGGAAAAAATGAAATTTCCGAAATCTTTGGAAATGAAGAGACAACAATTTTGTTGTTGAGGGAATGTTTAAGGTGCACCATAAGAGGTTGTGGAGACAGTTGTGATAGAGAGCCTTGGTGTGATGAATTTTTGTATGGGTGTCTTGGTGAGGTGAGGCGAGTTGTTTGACTCCGCTGAAGTTGTAAACTGAGCTGGAAGTGCTCATATTGTAATTGTTTCACAATAACAAAGAATTATATGGGTGTTAGGCATGGTTCGCGCTGCCCACATTATATCTATGTTTCTCATGTATGTTTCATTGTTTTTCTCTTGGCTTCTCATGTTCATGGATGTATGCTTAAAAATGACTAAGTGTTAAAGTTGTTAACAAATGTCTAAGTATACAAGAGTTGCACTAGAGTAGGAGTGTGACTCTATGGTAGCCTATAATGGAGTATGGGTATGCTCTAGGTGAGGAGGCGTAGTCTGGACGAAGTATCCTTAGTGTTTCCAAGCATCCAAGTGAGAAACTTCGCAGTGTCACATGCCCTCAAGAGGTGCACAATCACAAGATTCGGCTAGGCACACTGTGGGGAGGTGACACCATCCATGATCAACAATTGAACATATGCAGGGGAAGGAGGGAGTTGTGTGGTTCACATACAAAAAAAACGCACTCCCTAATAGATGTATATGAAGAAGAAATTTTGAAGCTGCAAAGTGAAGAGGGATTTGAAGAAAAAACAAGCTTGGTTTGATAAAGAAGATGTCTAGACAAATGTGGATATAACCATAGTAAATAGATTGAGAAAATTAAGAAGCAATGAATCAAAGTATTTGATTTTAGAAACTAATTATGTCAATAAATTTCTAATAAATACATATTCATTATTTTTAGTGTATTTGATGCAAATGCAGCTTTATAACAGATTACTACATGTGCGTCTATGTTTTACTACATGACTATTGTTGAGGGCAAGCCAAACTGAGCTCCAAGCATTAAATCTTAAAATAGACATAAGAAACACAACTCAACCCTCTACTCAAGTACATGAAAAGATGGGTGGAAAATGTTTTAAAGATAGATATTGTAAACACTCATGGCAAGTTAATTAATATTCTTGGTTAGACACATAAGAATGTGACTTCAAACTATCATAAGATCACACAAAAAAAACTCGTGGACATGAAACATCGAGCATAGCTATCATGGTCAAGATCTATACAAGCTACAAGGAAATTGGGTTCATTGTTATTCCACTTCCTTATTTTAAAAGCAATTATTAATTTACAACAATTATAACAATTATAATTTATTATAAATGTACATGTTCAATGAGTGCATCGACATATAGTTAAGAAAAATATATCAAACAATGGACAAATCACAAATAAAAATGATGTAAAATTGGCATTTGTGGCCTTAGAATCAAAATAACACCAAGTGAAAAATCAATGACGTAGTTCACCCTAATATATTCGATAGGATCAAGTGCAAACCCTAATGGCTAGTGAACATATTGTTGTTGCGAATTTATGAAATTATGCACATATAATAAATCTCGAAACTATTGAGCATAGCCTATGCACAATATGGGAATTTTGCATAGAAATAACCCTAACCCTCATGTATATTAATATGTGTCCAAGAAATGGGTATTAGGAATTGATATATATATATATATATATATATATATATATATATATATATATATATATATATATATATATATATATATATATATATATATATATATATATATATATATATATATATATATATATATATAAGTCAAGTCCCACAAAATTAAGACACAAGTTGTTGTCTCTTGTCTACAACCTATTGTAAACCAACATCTACCCTCATCCCCCTATCCTTTGTGTTTTCATATACCTTGGCTCCTATCCTCTCATCCCATCCCATCCACCTATTGGTCCTCCTCCAATGTTT
Source organism: Picea engelmannii (assembly GCA_009831015.1). NCBI lineage: Eukaryota > Viridiplantae > Streptophyta > Pinopsida > Pinales > Pinaceae > Picea > Picea engelmannii. Next base: position 50,394 of record ML799401.1, read on the forward strand.
TCATACATGCCAATATGAGACATTATTATTGGGGGAGGAGTCGGGGATAATAGAGGGAGGAAGGGGGGGTTGAGGAGTTTAGATGAACATGTATCCCAGATTGAGGGGTAAGGGAGGAGGAGGTTTCATTTACTCGGTAAATACACCATTTTAAGAAGATAAAAGAGTCAATTGAAGTTTTTGAGATGATAAGTTGTACCTCAACCAAAGTTGTTGGGCTGGGAAGCGTCAAATAGAACCCCAAAGGGGGAAATTTTTTTGTTACTTACCGAGATGGCCTATTTGGGTGACTTACCGACTAGATTTGCTACTCGATCTTAAACCTCTGTAGCTTGTGGTTCAATTGTTGGTGGATATTGCATCGAAAATCAATCAATGCAATGTTAACCATGATGTATTTATCAATAAGATTTAATTGTGATGGCGCTTAACTAGTTGCACCTTCAATTGTAAAAACATTAATGTGGTCCATGCCATGTTCACCATATAGATTAAGAAGAAGTGATGCAAGGGAATCCCTTGTTTCACACGATCTTGCACACTCGAAAATAGTTTGTGTTTCAGTTCTAGTTAAATGTTTACAATTTACACTATTCTAACTTGATAATTTATTCTAGTTTGTGTGATAGTGTATAGATGCACATGGCTCCTTGCTTCAAGGCTATATTTGTGGTTGTTCACCGAATTAATGCATGACATCATTCCTTAAAGGATCACTCAATGATATTCCTACCATTGTCATAGTTGATTTCTACATGTATATGGAAGAATTTTCCAAGAGAAGCCATGTTCTCATTTCCAAGTAACGTCGATCAAAGGTTAAACATGGATGATATTAATATGTTAGTTGTTCTCATGAGAGAATATGGCTAAGATATTGGTGTGGGGATTTCAAATGTACACATGACCATAAAGAAAATTACACATGTTGATGATTTATTAAAAAAACAAATTTCCAAGAAAATAATGATGCCTCGCTCGCCATTGGATTACTTGAAATCAACGATGTATAATCAATTTAAAAAATTTTGAGCATCCTTCACCAAGTTTCCATCTTTTTTTTTCTACATTCCAGTAGTTTTAGGAGATATAGCGATGGATTGTTGGATTAACGATAAAGAGGCAATGATAATACTTTGTTAAGAGCATCAATGAATATTGGTGTTTTCCAAATATGTGATATCTAAGTTGTTTCCATGTGAGTCTATTGTGTGAAGTCTATGTCACCTCCTAGTCCGCGGTAAAGAAAAATAAATATATATGAGATGTGTGTGGGATATAAGGAACCTATCTGCTTTAGTTTTCATTATTTGGGGAAAATGAATTATTTCATCTCTATGCATAAATGGTAGATTTGAAATTTGGAATGGGAACTCTCGATTTTCTCTCACATAAATATTTTTCCTACTACTATTAATACTCCAATAATCTTGCTTGCTGGTTTGGATTTTATGAGCAGAACGAAATGAATACAGATTATTAACAGGTGCTTAACACAAAATAATAGAGATATAGTAAAACTGGTTTTCTATTCAATAATGAAATAAGATGAAACTGTAAAATGCAGCAGAAACAAGCTTGCTGGAATGGTGGCGGCTTATCTCTGAAAAGAGATGTGATGGTTGCGCTCATTTGCAAGAAGATGATTACAATGAGGCTCTGAAGGCCTTTTTTTCAATAAAAAAGAATGCCAAAAACCCTAGACATCAAAAAACCTAACCCTAGGAGATGAAGTGCCAAAAGTCATGTGGTAAGTTAGTACATCAACTTCCCGGGGTCATAACTTTTGCATACGATCTCCGTTTTAGGCGTATGATAGCCCATTGGAAAGGTATCATCAAGGAGATTCATTTTTGGGGCTCAATAATTCCCTAGGACATCATTGAGAATCTCTATCCCGAAAAACCTTCATTTAGGCCCTCAAAATGGCCCCGAAAGTTAAAATTGCTAAAAATAGTAAATTGCCAAAATTGCTAGAAAACTGTTTTGATCCAGTTGGAAAAGGCAGGTGGCCACCGATATCCACCTGGATCACTTTATTTTGTGGAAAATTACTATGCTACTTAACCCATAATATATAGAAGAAAAATTGGGCAAGGTCAAGTTTAAACTTCTTGTAAGAGAGCAGGAGGTCATACATAAAGAGGGGGTGAACCCTAAAACACCTTGAAACATGCTATAAAATGCATGAGATAACCAAAACCATAAGAGATAAGACATATATATATGAAATGTGAAACATTGAGGTAGGGCACTGTTAGGATATTTAGACACTTAGGATTTAGTTAAGATCTACTTGGTCTAATATGTCGTTAGGTAAAAGTGTGTTTCTTTAGTATGCATTAGTATGCATTTGTAGTTAGGCAATCCGACGGTCATGATATGTTCACGACATAGAGTGATCCGACGGTTCATACTCTCCTCGATCTTAACGGCCATTGATCCGTGGCTTAACACCCGATTGGTCCATGATCTCTATTTAAAGAGCTTGGAGGGTCATTTGCCGATGATCGATTGTGAGAAAATCTCTTGTAAAATCTCTCTGTAATCTTTTTCTTTGCATTAATAAACTGCTCCAAGTGGCCGCGTTGGCTGGGGCAGTGGATGTTTCCCCGTAGGGGTTTTACCACGTGAAAACATCGGTGTGTTGATCTTTGATCTGGTTATG